>JAPKLX010001643.1:1022-19103 GCA_026898415.1 Leonotis leonurus
GTCAAGCTGGAAAGCAAACCAGATCATCCTTTACAAGCAAAACAGCTCACTCAACAACAAGGATACTAGAGCTGTTACACCTTGATCTGTTTGGACCAGTCAAACCACTAAGTATCAATGGGAGAAAGTACACATTGGTAATCATAGATGATTACTCAAGATTCACTTGGGTCATCTTTCTGCTGAAGAAGAAAGAAACCCTAGACAAGCTCCCTGACTTTCTACACAAGATCACTAAACAGAAAGAGATGAGTATAACCTCTATCAGAACAGATCGAGGAACAGAATTTCTCAACCAGAAGATTGAAGCATATTGCAACAAGATGGGAATCACTCATCAAACATCTGCTGCTCGAACTCCCCAACAGAATGGAGTTGTTGAAAGGAGAAACAGATCACTCAAAGAAGCAGCACGCACAATGCTTAATTCAACCAATCTACCGAAGAAATTCTGGGCAGAAGCTATATACACTGCCTGTTATACTCAAAACAGATCATCCATCACAATGAGACATGGAAAAACACCATATGAGATTTGGAACAGCAGAAAACCTAAGATTTCTTATTTTAGAACTTTTGGCTGTTTATGTTACATACACAATAATGGGAAATCACAGTTGAAAACTTTTGATAGCAAAACTGACCCTGGAATATTCTTAGGATATTCTGATGTTAGTAAAGCTTATCGAGTTTAAAATAAGAATTCTCATATTGTGAAAGTAACACCTCATGTTGTTTTTGATGAGTCTACTGTTGAGTACAGATCACTAGATGAAAAGCAGACAGAAAATCAGGTGACTACGAGAAGGATGAATGAACTATTACTGGAAGATATTCTTATCTGGAATTCAAAGAGTGAGGATGAAGAAGTTATCACTTCACCTGTTGTTGAAGAGATCATACAGCAAGGGGGAATATCACTGCACAATCTGGATGAGAACAGATCATCAACAGAAAACAATGAAACAATTATTACAAATGATGATCAACATCCAGAAGAAAGTCCAGATGAGAATCCATTTCAAGCTATATCAACAGCACACCCTGAATTTGAGGAACCAACAGATCAACCTGATCCTGAGTTATCTGATGAAGAAATGACCAGGAGAAGGAGATGGATACAAGACCATCCACCAGAACAAATCGTTGGGAACCCATCAGATCGTGTGAAAATCAGAAGAATGCATGGAGAAAGTGCATTGTTGAGTTAGTACCTCTCTCGCATGGAACCATCTGATGCTTATGAAGCACTCCAAGATCCAGATTGGATAACAGCAATGCAAGAAGAACTCAATGAGTTCAAAAGAAATGAAGTTTGGTATCTTGTGAACAGACCCAAACACCAAGGAGTAATAGGTGTAAAATGGGTGTTCAAAAACAAACGAGATGAGAATGGTGAAGTAGTCAGAAACAAAGCCAGATTGGTAGCTAAAGGCTATAATCAACAAGAAGGCATTGATTTTGATGAAACATTCGCACCAGTAGCCAGATTAGAAGCTATAAGACTATTTCTAGCATATGCTGCTCACAAACGGTTTAAGGTATACCAGATGGATGTCAAAAGTGTCTTCCTCAATGGTATTCTTGAAGAAGAAGTATATGTGGAACAGCCACCTGGATTTGAAGAGGCAAATCCAGATCAGAAAGTATACAGACTGGCTAAGGCAGTCTATGGTCTAAAACAAGTCCCTAGAGCTTGGTATGGGACCTTATCAACCTTCCTACTAGAATCTGGATTCAGAAGAGGATCTGTTGACAAGACTTTGTTTATTATCAAAGTCAAAGAAAACATTCTCTTAGTCCAGATCTATGTAGATGATATCATTTTTGGATCTCAATCTAACTATCTGTGTGACAAATTTGCTGAACTTATGAAAAATAAGTATCAAATGTCCATGATGGGAGAAATGAGCTTCTTTTTAAGTTTGCAGGTCAAGCAGCTACCAGATGGTACCTTTATTAATCAGACAAAATACATCAACGATCTGCTGACCAAGTTTGGATTAAAAGACAGTAATCCAGTGAAAATCCCAATGCAGACCAATGGGAAAATCGATCCAGATCCAGAGGGAAAACCAGCAAACATTACACAATACAGAGGGATCATAGGATCATTACTATACCTAACTGCCAGTCGACCTGACATCATATTTGCAGTAGGTGTATGTGCTAGATATCAAGCAAATCCCAAAGAGTCTCACATGGAAGCAGCTAAGAAAATACTAAGATATCTTAAGGGAACAGCCCATGTTGGATTATGGTATCCATGTGAAGACAATTTTGAGCTCACTGGATATACTGACTCAGATTACGCTGGATGTAAACTAGACAGAAAGTCAACATCTGGTACATGTCAGTTTCTAGGAAATAAACTAATTTCGTGGTTCTCAAAGAAACAGACATCGGTTGCCACTTCAACTACAGAAGCAGAATATATGGCAGCTGGAAGTTGTTGTGCACAAATACTGTGGCTCAGACAACAACTTAAAGACTATGAGATTGATGTCAAGGAAATACCTATTTTCTGTGACAGCTCAAGTGCTATAGCAATCACACAGAACCCAGTGTTGCACACCAGATGCAAACATGTTGATGTGAGACATCACTTCATAAGAGACCATGTTGAAAGAAAACATGTACAGATTGAGAAAATACACACTGAAGTTCAGAGAGCAGACATTCTCACTAAGGCATTACCAGAAGAAAGATTTAAGATGCTTTGTGGAAAACTAGGACTTTTAAATCTTGAAGATAGGACCAGATTGACCTAAACCAGATCAAATTCAATATTCCAACATGGAATCAAAACCAGATTGATAAAATTCAGCTTATGTGAAAAATCCAACAGGGAATTGTAACCAGATCACTAAGTATATGTCAATACAGATTGATCAAATTCCAACTGGGAATCATTAAAGGAGTCAACCAGATCGATAGTTCTCACTATAAAAGATATTGACCTTGACCAGATTACTAAAATGCCACATGGATATTGAATTAATATTTCTTATTAATTATTCCATTACTTGGCTAAGGGGGAAAGGTCAACTATATACGGCGACTAATTATCTATATTCTGACACTAGATATCAAAATCTTTTAGTTTTGATGATTACGTACAGTAATTGGGAAACGTGATCGAGAAAATATCTACCAAATCAAGAAAAAGGGAGATAAAAGACTATAACAAAGACAACGCGCCACATCGCAACCGTTCGATCATAGCGCGTGCATCACACGATAAAGAGAGGCGACTATAGGTTGGAAACCTAGAACATGGAAAGGCGGGAAAGCTGAAAAAGGGAAGGATTTCTGAATATTTTATTACTCTACTTATCTTTTCTTTTATGTATATAGTTTGATAAGGCGTTTCATGTATCACTCACACTTACATATTTCTCGAAACACTTAGCAAATTTTCTGCCTCCCAAAATTCTCTTTTCCTTCGAAAATCTCTCCATTTTCTAGCAAAAATGGCTCCCAAATCATCTGTTTTTCTCGAGCAAGCAAGCTTTCTGAAACCTTACATACACCAAGACCTTTTCGCGGTTCTTGACACCTTCGGGTTTCACAAACTGGAAAAGGCATTTAATCTTGTCCGCCAGTGCAAAGGTTTCTTGTTTAGTTTGTTTAAAATTATCTCTTATACATGCATATGACAAACTGCTCTTACTCTGTTTACATTCTTTTACTCGTGATCTCTGTAAATATCATTTGTTAGATTGCATAAATTGCTTTGTGGCACTTATACTTCACTGATGGAAGGATAGTGCTCGCATATGTACTACTGTGTTTCCTGTAGGATTTTACAATGTTATCACTTCACACCTAGTACATTTCCTACCCAATGAAGTTGCTGCGTTCTACATCTCATGGCAAGGAGAGAGAGGTGGAGATGAGGCCACCATCAGGGTGAGCAAAGGGAACACGATTAGCAACACCTCCTACAACGTTATCAACATCATCAACGATGCTTACAAAGTGAAGGATGAAGGCCTAGAACTTGGAGAAATTACTGCAGAACAGCTGCAAGAAGCTGTGGAGATGGTGATGATCATTCCCATCCAATACACAAACAGGATGTTTGTCCGTGCCCTTCTAGCGCCATAATTCAGAATCTTATTCGAATTCGTACAGCGAATTTTTCTCAATCACAACGGCTCATACGACCAGGTCACTCCTGAGAAGTTCAGGATCTTAGCAGCTGTAGTACTTAACCTGCCAGTCAACTGGAGCAGGATCTTATACGATCTCTTGGCAAAGGAGGCCAAGATGATCTTGTTTGTGAAAGGCAGCTCACCTGGCATCGAAGTAAAACGGAGCACTCTTCGACATTCTACAAAAATCAGCTTTATGCTCGAATCTTTCTTCCCTCAACACCAGTGGGATACAGTTGCTGAGTTCAACATTAAACAGCACTTTCCCAAGGACCAGCATCAGATAGAAATGTCGATGGGCATTTCAGCCAATCTGATTGCCCGGGTGAAGGACTCAGTGGTATTCAATGCACTGATGGAGATGGGAAACTCGAATCCCATCTAGATTCCACCATCTGGTCAAGCAGCTCGACCCACAAAATCCATGATAACAAAGGAACAGCCAATAGAGCGAACCCCCACCAAGAGAACTACAAGAAGATCCAGCTCCATTGATACTGACACATCCACCGCAGCTCAGCCACCCAAACCAAAACGACGACGACTTCAAAAATTGTCTGCTGAAATTCAGACTGAAGCACCTGCTGCTACAGAAGCTGTCATTCCTCAACAGGAGGTTGTGGAGGAAGAAGTAATGCTGGGTGGTCCACCAGAAGATGTGGCACCCCTTTCATCTGTACACCCAGATCAGTCCAAAGACTTCTCCCCTGCACACTCTACTAGCCCATCATCTGCTGATCATTTAGAGTAGATTGATGAGGAGGCTGAGATAGAAGAAGCATCTACGGATGAAGAGGAGGAGTTGAAGAAAGCAGAATCTGTGGTGAGAATGCTTGAGACAGAGGCCGATCACTCTGTGCTCAGAACTTTCCCGGGGATCCAGCTCACCCCAGAGTCATATGATGTTGCCAAGCGCCTAAAATTCCTTTTACTCGTGAAAGACAAGGAATTTTACGTCCTAGACACTTTGCTTCGCACCAAATCAATCCATGCACTTAAAATTGAAGAAGCAACTTTGCTTAAAATCTTTACAGCTGCATCCATTGCTGAGCTAAGAGAATCATACCAAACCGACATCCTCGCAATGTCAAAGTTTGAGGCTGATGAACTCCAGATCGATCTGCGATCTGTGTACGAGAAAGCCAACATGCTGGAATTCTTTAACAGCATTGAAGAAGAGCTCATGGAGACAGAAAATGTAGGGGCCCAGGATAATTCACACCAACAGGGTGGTGAACTATCAGAAATTGCACCAGATCAGCACAAGGCTGATGCTGGGGAACAAGAGATGGCACCCATTCCACCGACCGAGGGGGAACCTGCTTTACAAAGCACAGACACTGCCCAGCCACAAGCAGAGAGTGAGCCTATTGGACAGAACATCGGAGGCGAACTTACAAACGAAATCCTCACTCCTGCTGTTGCAGCTGCACTTAATGTACATGTGCAGACATTCACCTTGGAAGATATATTGATGGACCAACATCAATCACTATCTCATACACAAATCAGAGATCTCATTTCCAAGAAGGTGGATCAGTACATGTATGGAACACTGACCACAGTCCAAGATGAAGCCACCCGCATACTAACAGAGTTCAACGACCACCTGAAAACTCATGTCGATCAGGTCGACTCTGATCTGAGGCGAATATGCCGGGTGAAGATTGAAGAACTTAGCAAGAAAATGGACGATGATCGAGCTGCTGCCGAAGAACGCAAGGCGCAGATCGATCAAAGTTTGTTTACAACTGAGCTGAAGGTGAAAGAAATTTACAAGATCATCACTGCTTTTGCAGAAAAAGAGAAGGATATGGTGCACACCATAGTCAAAGAACACACAGATGGTCTGACTGCTGACATAGTCAAAGAAGCCAATGCCTACACCAGATCACTTCTTAGGCAGTTTGAGGTTAATGGGAAGAACTTTGTCGAAAGACAGTTAAGCGAACTACGCTATCCCACAAAAACAATGATCGACACATATTTCAATGACTTTGGCATTGTCCAGGAGGATGTAGAGCGCCATACAGCTGACCTTGCCAACATAACCAAATCTTTTCAAAAACAGATTGATGACGCCTATCTAAATATCACTTCTCTGCTTGCACACAAAGTTGATACAGACAAGGAGATTAAGGAGATGAAGGAAGAGATTACTTCCCTCAGGACACTCATCCAGATAGTAGTTGATGATGTCAAAAAGGGGGAAGGGACTGGGAAGAAGATACAGATACATCCATCTGCTGCTGCCACAAAAGGGAAAGGAAAGGAGATAGCTCAACCAGAGCAGCAGAGCACAACACAAACATCCAGCCCACCATCTGCACCTACATCTGCTCAAATAAAAAGGACCACATCTTCAACCAGATCAAGCCAATCTCAACCCCCGAAGAAAAAGAAACGATCTGGGTTCAGTTGGACGTCATCTGTTCCTTCTAAAACATCAAAAGAAGAGACCAGTTGGATCCCAGATCACCTGAATGATGGATGGGAGGGATTGAAATATGGCTTCATTATGCTTAGATATTTCATCAAAGAACCTCCGTACTGTGAAGGCACACCCAACGAGGCATTCAATGTATATTTAGACAGAAATGATGCCAAGGACTTGGTTGAGGCATTAAGGGAAACTGCTGCAAAAGCACAAGTCTCCATCTCAGCACCAGAAAAGGAATTCAGAGAATACCCAGTAATTCCTGGCACCTCACTACCAGACAAAACCTACCTGCTCACCTACATTAACCAACTAGCAGAAAATAGAGGATATAAGGTGGATGCAGAAGACCCTGATTACATAAGGGTAAGAGAAGGCGTATATAAAAGCGTGCAGCTTATCTCGGATGAGACCAGAGCAAAAATGAAGAGGCAACAAGAAGAGAAAAGAAAAATCAGATAGACATATTTCTCATATCTTTATGATCTGCTTCTCTTATGTTTTGTCTTGTCTATCTGTAAACTCTACTTGTCTTTTTTTTTTTTCATATATGAAATCTTTTTGAGCTTCTGATGACAACATCTTATTGTCCAGAACACATATAAAATATCCTAAATGTTATAAACTTAATAACGCACTAACATCAATCTGGATATCAGACCAGATCGTTCTTTATGAGCTGATAGGATATTATTGTAAAGTGTGGTTTCGACATCATCAACAAGGGGGAAATTGTTGGGAACCCTAAGGTTTTATTGTTGATGATGGTACTTCGAAACACACTTAGCTAGTTTAGAGCTTAATCTGTTCTTCATGTAAAACCAGATCACTAGAGATAAGGTGAATTCTGCTATTGAACAGATTAGGAGATGACTTAAAGTGTAAAGGAAATATTCCTATAGAAGTCAATCTCAACTTAGAATAGGATGAAAGTCAAGGTTTTATGCCAAAGAAGAATCAATCTGCTGTAACAGACAGCGACCAGATCGATGACCAGATCGATGCCTACAGCGATGAACCAGAACGATTGAGTCATCAATCCATCAGCTGACATCATCTTACACATCATATACACTTACCACGTTAAGATCAAAGTCCATCCAATAGGGATTGGAAAGAAGATCTTCGATTAAACATATATAAGGAAAGAGACCATTAGCAATCTGCTTTCCATAAATCAAAGATTGAGTCAACCTTTCCTATATGGCAAGAACAGATATGATGGAAACCATTGATTGGCAATATACCATCTATCTCACGCCAATCAACAACGGCTATAATTTCAAATTCAATGCCTATATAGTTGAAGACAAAAATCTGGAAAGATAGAGAACACACACACGAGCTACACTACTATTATTCTTCCAAGCAATCTGCATTCCAGACTTAGAGCTTCAACATCTTGTGATTCTACATCACACCAACCATCTCGATTCAAGTCTGTCTTGTCGAGAGAAAGAAGATCACCCTGCTAGCTAGTAGTTTTCTAGTGGTAACATAGAGGTAATCTGTTGTAAAGGGACACGACCCTTATTTCGTGCATAAGTATCTCTCTAGTTGTGATTGGTACTTGTGACTCGTTCTCCACGAGTATAAAGAAGCAGAGTATCCTAGTAGTGGATAATCTGGTCTAGTTTTGACCAGATCGTGGACGTAGGGATTTCCCGAACCACGTTAAACAACTGTGTGCTTTACATTCCTGCATTCTTTAATTTTCAGTTGTTTATTATTCTAACTCTCTGCACTACCATCCATCTACATCTCAATCAATCTCCCTAATCAATCTGGTTAATACTTAAGGTTTTCTAAACAAGAGCAATCACTGATCCACCATTATTCCGCACTCACTCCACACTCAGAAAGTAATAAGATCACTCTTATTATCTACTAAGTGTTTTCACTAAGAGAGTAATCTGTTTGGACTAAATCAGCTATTGATCTGCATATCGATCTGTTTAGTCACTACCGAGCAATTTCTCGTATAGAATAGCTTGAACTCTCTTATAAATTGTCAAGTAAAACTGAAAAGTTAGTATTTGGTGTATTCCCCCCCCCCCCCCATACACCAAACCTTGCTCTTTCGGGACCAACAGTCTTTATGGCGGTTGTTGGAGAATTTATTACTCAATGTTAATGAGTTTTTTTGGGAAGGAAACCGATTGAGGTTGTTAATTGAGGTGGATGGAAAACCGAGTTAGAATTTAGAGATTTTATATTGTGCATATTTAAGAGTATTAATTGAGATTTAATAATATTAGTTGAGGTTCATTAATGCATCTTTATGGTGGCGGTTGAGATGTTAGAAAATTAGAATTATTATGAGTTTTGGATGAGTTAGATTAGATGTGTATTAGTGTCACGACCCCATTTCACTTCTCTAAGTGAAATCGAGGAAAATGTGACTTGAAAAAAAATGCGGGTAATGAAACGAAACGAAAGCGTTTACTTGGATGAGAATCGGGAAAACACCTCAAAATAAGTGATTAAAACAACATCTTGAATTATTAAAAACGAGCACAAGTCTGAAATACATAGTTCGAAGGTAAAATAGATAGCTAATAAGTTCTTGGATCTAAAACAAAAGTTTGGCAGCGGAAACTGTATCAATATCTAGATTTACATGTATGACGACATATAAATCACCGAGAGTAAAACATTTAGAGTTTGACAAAACCCACCGCTGAGCCTTCCACTTTTCCATCACAACTTAACCTGCATATTTATAAATATATGCAGGGCTGAGAACAAAAGTACTCAGTAAACACATGCCGAAATTACATTCGTACTGATATATTTGCCATTGCCGTAAACAGTGCAACATAGGGATTTTGTCACTAAAGAACCTATGTTCACTAAAATTCTTGTAGATCTTAAAAGTTCGACTGATTAGTCTAAGTTCTGGAGTAATCATACATATCTGTAATACTGTGTGTCGGGAAAGTGGCCACTTTCCGCGAACACTGAACCGGCCAACCCGCTAAGATGACTCACGGTTCTGGTGTACACTAGCCTCAAAGATATAAATCTTTAAAAGCCCGAAATCGATTAATTGTTCAACAGATACGCATCATACCAAAATATAAATATTTTCGACAATGCAATACTTCATAACATTTTAAATTCTAAAGCATTTCTAAAGCGAAAATAGCAATTTGGTATAACGCATACGATTTGATTTGTAAAAGAAAGCCTATCTGAATTGCTTCTTCGTCTAACGAAAATCTGATGCAGATCGACTGGAATTTCCTTTCGCCGAACCTTAATCGTAAATAAGAGGAAAATAGTACTCATCGTGAGTATATAATTTATTTCATCTAAAAATGATATAATATTCTATCCTTCTAATCTTTTCACTCGACTAAGATTCGAGTAATTAAAGATTTCTATAACTATTAAAATATTACTACTAATTTCATAATTTAATAGGTCTAAATTATAGGATTAAACCTAACTATTTATATCCAAACCCCTTTAATTACTAACTTAATCCATTTTTAATTCTCAATCTGGGCCCACTAATACATAACTAAGAGGCCCATAATTAATTAATTCTAGTCCATCTGATTAATCAAGGCCCAGTCATCTATTCATTATTATTTTTTTTTTCTTCGGCCCATTAGATTAAAACAAGACCCAGCCCATTAATCTTGTTTCTAATTATCCTAACCCTAACTGTTCCTACTCGATCTGTTTCTCCCAAGACAGATAGTGTTTGCCTCTTTCTCAAGCTGTTCTCTCGCTTTCTCTATCTGTCTCTCCTTCGATCTCTCCCTCTCTCTTTCTCCATCTGCTTTCTTCTTTCTTTCGCTCTCGCTGCTGCTCGCCCTCTCTTTTTCTCCATCTGCTTTCTTCTTTCTTTCGCTCTCGCTGCTGCTCGCCCTCTCTTTTTCTCCATCTGCTTTCTTCTTTCTTTCGCTCTCGCTGCTGCTCGCCCTCCCTTTTTCGCTGCAACGGCGGAACCCTCCTCTCCAGCGACTTCAAGGTAAATTCCCCCACTTTCTTTTGCAATTTCTTTCTAGTTTTAGGAAATCCAATTTTAGTTCTTATAATTCCCCCCAAATATTTCTTATACCCTTCAATTTCTGTACTTCTTTCAGGTTTCGTAATTTCTGTTCTTGCATGTTTAGATTTTTAGGTTTTTATTCAGAATTGTTCTAGTACCTCTTACCCTCTGCTCTCCCTCTCGATCTGTAGCAGAGTATTCGAACGGTGGGGTGATCATCGGAGCTCTACAGACTGCAATCCCTTGGCTTCTTCTTCCCAGGTAAACTTTTAGTTCTTATATTCTCAGATTCGCATGCATGTTCTTTTTCTCATTACCAGTTTGGTTTCAGAATTTTTGACAGGGCTGTGATTCGAATTTGGGTTCAATTTTGGAATCCTTGTATTTGAGATTTTAATTCCTTAGACTTCAGTATGGTTACAAACTCTTTCAAGTTTCTAGTTTTAACAAAAAGCCAGACCATTGTTTTATTCTGTATTTGGGCCTGACTTCTCTTTTTATTACTGGTTGGGAAAAATGAAAAGGAAGAAGCTTCTGTTTGGTTAAGTGTTTTAATTTCTGAATTGTTTAAAGTTTTAATCAAGTTCTGACCTTGGTTCTGTTCTTATTCTGATTGAGGGGCACTTTGGTTGCTTGTCTATTTCTGGTTTGCTTGTTGGAAGGGGTTCTGGAGGTTGGTTGCCATATGAGGTAGTCTCTATGTGTTTAATTTCAGAGATTTTATAACTTTTGAGTTGAGTTTCTTATTCTGAGGTAAAAGTGTAGTATTTATGCTCTGGAGATTGAATAACATAGAAACATAATTCCAGTTCTAAAAATCAGAATCTATATATATAAGTATTTATGTGTTCTGTTCTTTTGCAAGTTGTTTCTCAAACAATTTTGGATCTAAAAAGCTTCTAACTTTTTTTTTTTTACTTCTTTGTTCTTTAAGTTTTGAGGAAGATGGGGTTTCATATTCAGTTTTCTTTTATAATGCAGTAACACAGTCTTAAGGAAAACAGAAGGTTTTGAACAAAAGCTAAGAAATGAGACTAGAATAGAACCGTGTATACTCACACATCTAATACAGTTACATCTATGTTCTGAAATTCAGTGCACCTATGTTTAAAGTTCTGAAATATATTTGAATACATATCTTGGAGTTCTATGTTTTGCATGCTTAGCTAAATTTAACTCTTCACCTAATTCTATAAAGAAGGCAAAACTGAAGCTTGAGGTCTGTAGTACCTTACTACTTCTGAAATTTCTGAATGGAAAAGACTTCTTAGTGGATAGGATTCTGAATGGGAAAAGCTTCTTGATGGATAGGAGTTTCTGAATGGAAATGCCTTCTTGGTGGATAGGGTTCTTCGTAAGGTTTTGGTGTTTGTGAAATCTGAGTTCTTGAAAATATAGAAAAGTGTTTCTATTACGCTTCTATACGTATAAGTAATAGGACTACTGGTTGTTTGCATCTATCCATAGATCATCTACATCACTCTATTTTGCCTATTTTACAGCTATGAACTCAAGTGCTTGCATTGATATTGTGATCTGAATCTATTGACTTTGGGGCATCCATTAATGTGATAATATCTTATGGTGCAGATATAAATCTTGGAGTGTAGAAGGAGTGTAGAACTGCCTTCTTCGACCTGCATTCCGGCTGCTTTCAACTCTTTTGCTTTCAATTTGTCTGCCTTTCTCCTTTACTCTAGTTGATGTAGCAGGAAATTATAGCTAATAGTAGTATACTACACCGGGTCTTTTCTCATAACGTGTGTGAAACAAATCTACTTGGCAGATTTGATCTTTTTCATTACTGTTCTTAATAGTTCTAGATATATGCTTTCTCCTCTTTATATATATATCAAGTGTTCGATAGTTTCAGATTGAAACAAGAACCACGAAGCTGTAATTATATATATATGTTTATATATATACATGTATTTACCTATTGTAAGTAATTTGCATTATACTATATATCTCATTTCATTTATGCACATAATAGCATTCTACTTAATACCCTTGGTTACATGCTATATTCAAATCATAAAAACTAGATACAGATTATCGTTATCGAAACCTTAATATCCTAATCTTATAAGTATAATCCTTCACTTGTATTAATTTAATCAATTGATTATGAAGAATCTAAACTATAAACCTTTTTATACATCATTTCCTTATAAATGCCAAATAGTATACCCTTCTATGGTATATAACTACACTACTAATTGTTAAATACTTTGCTAAGTAATTCAATTATCTCTTCGAACTTTGACTATCGATCATGCACCGAAATAATTTTATTTAGTTCGTCTTTTAAATAATCTCATCATCAAAACGAGCTTGCATAATTTCTATCATTAAACAAAGACTATAATCTATACGAAAACCAACGGCTACTAATATCAATTAGTTAATCGACATTTTAATATATACAACGAAATTTTATTAACACGATTTCTGATACATGATAATTAGGAGGAAATTTTACGGGTCATTACAATTAGATTTGTTGAAGTTGTGTTTGAATTTGTTAATTGTGTGTTCTGATGTATATTTGTGTTGAGAAATGAATTGTAATACATATGTTTTGAGTTTAATGGATGTTGAGTATTTATATATTTTGTAAGTTTATTAGATTTAATTATTTTATTTATTTTCTAATATTTGGTTTTTTGTTATTTAATCAATCACTGTGTTGCTAATTTTGTGTGTAAATATGTTCTTTCAGGTTGTGAACAATTAGTTGGTTCAAAAGTGGATCGAAGTATTTTATCTGATATAACATCGCGTGTTGGTTTTCGTGATATCACAAATTTTGAGTGTTTGATATCTGATTTCTTAAATTAAATGTTACTGTTAATTTTATTTTATTTTACTATTTTTATTTAGCTAATGTTTTATTATTGTTACGTTGTAGGTGGTGGATGTAATACTGTCACAGCCCAATTTCTTAACCATCTCTTAGTCAAGAAATTAAGCCATGACTTAACTAACTTGGAAACAACTCTAGTAATTTATGTTTGGTTGCAAAGAAACTTGAACTTATTCTCGCGAAAAACAGGGCAGGGCCGACACATCGACTTCGAAAGCTCATAACTTTCTCATACGGACTCCGAATTTAGATCCGAAAAAACCGTTGGAAAGGTATTGAAAAGATCTTTAAAATGACACCAAATTCAGAAAATTCGGACTTATGAAACTCAAGAAAAAGTGGGTTCAACGAGCTGCCCTGTTTCTAGCAAAAACAAAGTTTGCACAATTTTTGAATTTGGAGTTTCAACACATCTAAATACCAACTCAAGAAACCAAAAGATAGAGATAAAAAATGATAACTCATAAAACGAAGGTATCAAACGTTCAAATGACATCAAAACATAGATTTGCAACGGAAGAAATAGTTGAGCTACATGTATGACGACACATAACTCAACTTACAAAATATCCATCATCAAACAACAAGACAATCTATGGTTCACTGACAATTTATATACAAAGATAACCACAGTGTTCAAATCCATCGCCACCTCCAGCTCAACCTGCACGTTAAGAAAACATGCAGGGCGTGAGTACATAAAGCACTCAGTGGACACATGCCAAAACATTTAAAACTTGCTCATAGAGCTAAAATATTGACTTGCCAAATCTTTCTTTTCTGAAAATAATGTAACTGAATATGTATAAAATGTGTCTGTAAACAAATATCTGAAATCTGAAAATATGCAGTATGCAACATGCTATGCTGGCATTCTCTTTCTCTTGCTGTGTCGGTCCCGAAGGCTACCCGCTCACAGCTGCTTATGAAATCTGAAATACCATATCTACGCACTTCTTGTGTTGAGAGGTAGGCCTCCCTCTCAAACACTATGACCGGCCAGTCCGCTCACCGGCTCACGGTCACATATGTGTACACAAACCCTTACCGGCAGCTCGTCCGGCATAGGGCCGATATCGTAATTCTCTCGTAGATAGGCAATATGCATCATGCATCATGCACTCAAAATTATAGGCAAGTCAACTTCTTTAAACATAAAAACATATCAAAGCATAAACAAATCTTTAGCTCATGCATAACTTTGGTTAGAAAGCCCACCTGGATGTTCCTTAGAGCTAAGGAACTAATTTACTCATAGCCACCAATTATCCCTGTCTTCTAGATTCTCTTTTCTTTCTGCTCTTATTTCCTTCTTGGTCTCATCTGACCCTTTTTCTATAATGATACAAATCTAATTAGCTTCTCATACTTAAATCTCAATATTGCGTTTCTTTATCTACTAACTAACAATTTCTAATTCTTACATACTTAGCTCTTTAATTCCAACAAATTCACATTATACTTCATATTCTTCCCTCATCTCAATTATGATCTTAGATCACACAAATAACTCCTCTATATACACCTTTGGATCATCCCCTTCTCCAAGCATTTTATAGATCTTAATGATGTGATGATTATATCTTTAATCTCTTGCTTCATTCATGCTTACTACCATCTAAATAACTCTAATACATCATCATCTAAGCAAATCAATATCAACATATATATAAACTATGAAACTTCATTAACCATTAAATTTTGAAAATCCATTTCTAGTGCTTGGAAAATTCCAAATAAATTAATCTAGGTATTATTCATACCATTGAACTCAAATATGATCTCAATTACATAAATAAAATCAAAATCTTATAGAACAATTTAAGTAGAATTTTCGGTCCTTAGTGCTTAGGATAGAAAACTTGATTTTGATCTAATTTCTTATTCTAATCATGTTTATTGACATCTAATAGCACTTATCTATGCTCAAAACAATCAAATTCTACATAATCAAATTAGGGTTCATGGGAAAGAATTAGGACAAATCCAATTATTCCTCATCTTATGCAATTCTTTCCAAAACATCACTTAATTCATGATATTCTATCCATTTCATACACCATACTTGAGGATTAACATCATATCTTATAAATTATAGATATCATGGATAATAACATAAACTTTCTTAAATTTCTACAAACTAAAGATGTAAAGAGAATGATTAATTACCTTAAAGATGATTATTTCTTGAAAACTAGATCAAAACCTAGCTTAGAACTTGAATTATGGAAGGAGAAATTTTTTGGCTATGGTGGGAGAGGGGGTGCACGACCATGGGAGGAAGAATAAGGTTGATGGTGATGATAATATGATATATATCTCATTTCTTATAGATTAAGTAATTATATTTTATTAATTAAATAATTAAATACATAATTCTACATCACTCTAGGGGGTTCTAGAACCTTCTAGAACCTCCATTTTTGGGTTCCGAGATATTAATACTGGATTACTCATCTCGACACAAGGAATTCACTGGTTCAGACTGTTCGTGATTCCGAGTTCGTATGAATAACTTATTCGAGTTTTAAATTACCGAATGAATTTAATTAAATAAATTCCTTCTCAAAACAATATTTTCTAAAAAAATCCTTATAATAATCTCTTCTATATACCTTAGAAAATCGGGCAAAATTTATAGATATTGCTACGGCTGTCGAATTCCCAAATTGAATTCTTGCCGAAAACTAATTAAATTATTACCGAAATTACGATAATAAATTTTTATTCTTTCTTTTGTCTGTTTTCAAGCTTAATGGAATTTCTAATTCCATTTTTCTATATTATCTAATAGATAAAAATTTTCTCTTCTGAGGGGTATGCTTCGTCTGAATTTATTCTATCTTAACCCCTCTCTTTAATCTCTAGTATGGAATTAATAACTTCCAATTTCTTTCTTAACGAAATATTCGTAATTCTTTCTTCTAAATCGTATAATAGATTCTTCAAACTCTTCTTAATCTCATAAAAATATTCTCTTAAGGATGCATAGCCTTAATTAAGGTTTAATTAAATTTTAGTTATGGCTACAGTATTTCGGGGTATTACAAATACCTCGTTCCAAAATTCGAAAGAACTATTGGGCTTTATTATAAATATAATATCATATCCATAAGAATTTTAAAAAAACTCTGTTGTTGAGTTTTAATTGAGATAAATATTTCTCAAGATTTATGAAATTTATAACATGCTCGAATTTAAGTTGAATTATATGTATTATGGAACCAATCCCAACTCTTTATCATCTTTAACTAATAATACATATTATATTTCACAACAAAAATATCCTATCATACAAAGAAATAAAAGTTGTCATCCACACTTTGGACTTCAACGTGTAGAGACCCTCACCATACTATCTTTACCAACTTCAAGCTCTTTCCATGCTTTACCCAACAAAAGTCAAAAAGAATTCCCACAGCACCATGCTGTCAATACCAAGATCACACCTTCAGCTTAAAACTAATACATGTGAAAGAGAGCAAAAACGCAGAGAGGAAAAGAAACAGAGAAGCAACCATCATCTTTCATTTCAACCTTCAAGATGATATCGTGTGACGACGCAACGAAGTAGTGACTACACCGTGTCGACTTCAGAGGTGCTTCTAGCGCGCTGGAGACGAGAATTACTAAGACGCCTGCACCGAACGTCGTTGGGCAGTGGCGCGGGCATATGTGGCAACTTGTTGAGGGGTGGTTAACGGCAGAGCAACGGCAGTGGATGGCCATTTGTTTGCAGCCATGAGACTCGACCGAGAGAGGGAACCAAGTAGAGAGAAGAGAGTAGGAGAGATAGACTTCATGCTTTTGGAAGGCACGACGGTGGCGAGTTCCACCGGGCGGCGCCGACAACGAGAGGTGGTGGCCGGTTTCGCTCACAGCCGCCAGCGCGGCGTCTGCATCATAAGACGGCTAGTGGAGCTTTTCATGTACAAGACAAACCCGTTAAGGTGATGACCCTCGTCAACCAAGACTCCATTCTTCAACTGATTCTATTCAATTCTTTCCATAGCCATAACAAGAAGAAGTTTGGTTCGGGACTGTTCGGAACATCTGGAGTCGTTCGGGGCTGATTCGGGGTTATTCGAGGCTATTCGAGGTCTGTCCGGGGTGGTTCGGGACTTATTCGCGGTTGTTCGAAGGTTGGTTCTGATGGGACTAGAGCTGGAATGGTTCGTTCATTAAATTAAATGATATGCATCTATGTTTAAATTTTTGAAACAAAAACTAGAAGAAGTTAGGGTGATTCTCCAACTTGAATCGATTGAATCGGAGTTTTCTATGATTTATGATGAATTTTCAAAGTTTGCTGCGCAGAGACAACTCTGTGACTGTTTCAGGAACCCAAGTTTGACGATTCATATCTCCCTGATAAAGCAGTATTTTTGAGTGTTTTCTTATCACTTAGATAGCCAAAATTACAAGGTTTCTATAATGATATAGCTCATCTCCAGATGATCTATGAATTGAAAGTTAGGAGCCTTCAAAGTTCATGAAAAACCACCTAAAATCTGTCAATTTCCATAAATTTATCCAACACTTTAAGTAGCCAACTTTGGGAGGTCATATCACCCAACCCTTTTATCCAATGAATCTGATTTTCTATATGTATGTAGTA
>JAPKLX010002436.1:0-2500 GCA_026898415.1 Leonotis leonurus
GTCTTTACATTTTCCCTTTCACTCGTAGTGTGGGGAAGAAGTGGGCTCTAGAAGTACTACTAATTGAGTTCAGGAATCAAAAATTAAACCGTATCGATTGTTTTATAGACCGTTCTGCAACGCATTTGAAACTATTTCAAATCAAACTGAATTTGGAATCTCATTGGACTCCAACCGAGTAATCTATGATATGAATCATAATCTTTCAATTTTCAATTAAAGATATATTTCATCGATTCCCGACTTTAGTATTGTATTTCGAAAAGAAAGGGATTCAGATGATTGGAAATTTATTCCAACCTCAAATTCTTCCGAAATTTTCTATTTCAATCAACGGGAATGGGCTCTTACTATCTTTCTAGATGGATACTGAGGAAGACAGACCACCCCTTTTTATTTCTTTCCTTCTTTACTCTTCAAAGAAGAAGTCATTTTGTTACGTGTATACGCACTTTCTAGAAGAAATGATATAGGGATGGTGGTTGTCTAACGAGAGACTGGGCAATAATAAGATCTTGACTGGGGCGATTCATGGGCATTTACCCTTTGTTTTCTAATTTGAGAAAGGCGATTTTTGCTTTATCGACTTATTTCATATCAGGGTTTGGGCATTAAAAATAGGCAAAGTTTCCCCTTCCTTACTAGTTAATAGTATGGTAGAAAGATGCATCTTTCTACCATACTATCTATCTCTTAGAAAACTGCTGATTATAGTGCGCTCGTTTCATTTAAGTTAAGACGTTGGAATCCTTTTCATTTGACTTCGTCCATTTTTGATAAGAACTCAGAAGGAAAGTTTAATTCAAATGAATTTGCAAATTCATTTGAATTAATCATTTTGGCTGACTGTTTTTACGTAAATGATAAGCAGAAAGGCGGTAGGAACTAGAATGAATAGTGCAGTAGCAATAAATGCAAGAATATTTACTTCCATAATCTCATCGGTTTTTTTACTTCGCAATAACTCGGGATTTAATCCCCTAGAGATGATAAATCTTTTGGCTGTAAATTCAATGAATGAATTACCTATCGATGATCTTGAATCGGATCAATATCATGAATAACAATATCTGATCTATCAAACCAACCCGTCGTCAAGACTTGAATAGTATAACATAGGAAGTTCTTTTATCCATACCGAATCCAAATTTGGACTCCTGACTCAATCAATCCACAATTCCTTTATTTCTATTTCTTATCTCTTTCCTTGTTTTTTCTAGAACCTTGTCTTGCGTCTTCCTTGGCCAATCGTCTGATAAAGGATCATCAGATTGCCTTTCCACTTCGATTAATTACATAGTTCTAAACCTAAAGAAACAATAAAAGCGAAATGGAAAAAATAGGAAAGCAAAAAGGAGTCTTTATTTCTTTTTGCTTTGGGAATGAAAGTAGGCCCCTCGCCACCCTTGACTAGTTCATAGAAGGGAAAAAATGAATTGGTGTATTTATTTTGATCCATCGGGACTGGCGGGGCTCGAACCCGCAGCTTCCGCCTTGACAGGGCGGTGCTCTAACCGATTGAACTACAATCCCGGGGAAAAGAAATAGGGGATCTCGCAGAAAATTGGATTCTTTTTTTTATCTTCGTGAGGTCTTTATGAAGGGCAGGGGGGTTTGTACCATCTCATGTTAAATTAGCGGATTATTGGGCCGAGCTGGATTTGAACCAGCGTAGACATATTGCCAACGAATTTACAGTCCGTCCCCATTAACCGCTCGGGCATCGACCCAGGAAGAATCCATTTTAGGCTTATTAGTAATCCACGATCAACTTCCTTTCATAGTACCCTACCCCCAGGGGAATTCGAATCCCCGCTGCCTCCTTGAAAGAGAGATGTCCTAAACCACTAGACGATGGGGGCCAACTTGACCAACCGCCCTCATACTATGATCATAGTATGATCAGTTTTTTGAAATTGTCAATATAATGGAATGATCAGATCCGGGAGATCCTTCCGTTTTTCATAATTGTATTGTATAGAATTTTTTGCTTCGTCATTCATATTCATGAATCGTTCATTAGAATCGACATTCTCTAGATAAATCGAATCTAGTAAGCGGGAGCAAAATCAAAAAGCTATCAAAAATGTTCTTTAAGACTTTAGTTCAAGGGGGGAGTAGAATCTCTTCATGACATGATTCGATGAAATGTCTTGAAATTCATTTTATATCAAATTAGTAAGTGTATGTTATGTATCAATTGAGTGAATTTGGTTTTCATTAAGGATCATCTCAATAAAATAAATTCGGGCCGGTCTTGAAACAATTCATTTTACCCTAGACTTTCTAGGAAAATCCATTGGATTATTCAAAACTAAGCTACTAGTCACTATGAGTATACTGTATATATATATGTATATAATCTATTTATATATATATATATATATATGTATATAATCTATTTGCATATAGAGATTTTATCTACATAGTGACTCGTCCGGGAATGAAATCCAATAAGCCCTTTTAACTCAGTGGTAGAGTAACGCCATGGTAAGGCGTA
>JAPKLX010003634.1:0-10843 GCA_026898415.1 Leonotis leonurus
ATTTGTGCTCTATACCCAAGAGTCTTTCTTCAAACCTCGAGTCTAGTATCGTTTCACTAGACTAACCCAACGAGTCGACAAAAGCCTAGCACCCCGGCGTATCTTGCCCCTCTAGACGTGGCACGCGCCTTATGATAAAAGCTTCCAAGTATAGAGGGAGATTTGAATCAAATCTCTCGCTCTAAGTTCGGATCTCTAGAACTTAAGAATCTTTCCTTATGACTAAGGAATTAACGACAAACATAGATCCTTCGAACAAGAAAGGTTCGCAAACTAGAGTGAACCTTCTCGAACACCTCAACGAATCGAATGAACAAGAAGAATCATAGCGATATCTTCTTCGACTTAGCAAAAAGCGGTAAGAGTCAATAAGTATTGATTCACCGTCAACCCCAAACTTATGAATAAACCGCGAGTCGGTTAACAAGAACTATAGTATCTAAGAACGATAAGACGCGAAGGAAACGAATCCAAATTCGAAGATGGGAAGCTACGTACCCAAGAACAGTAAGACCTAAAAGAAAACGAATTCCAATCCTTGAATGGGATTATGCCCTAAGGGACATTTCCCTCCACTAACAACCAAAACACCAATAGAACAATTGACTTAAACAACCCATGATGGCTTAAGATGTATGGTTAGAATGCGATACTCCGAGTACTGACTACCTGTATATTTTATTTTTAGTGGCGAGGTTTATCCAGACTGCTAGGAAAAGGATGACGCATAGACCCGATCCTTTACGAGCATATCAGTTCTACGGACCCGACCCGCGAGACACCTTAGGAGAGTTCCTGAGTCATTACTTGTGGAGGTGGGAAGCCGCTAGACTTCACGGAGCATCCGGGATAGATGGAGTGTTACGATTGATTCCGCTGTTGCCTGCCAGGTGGCAGGGATGGGCTCGCATGATAGCCGGCGACTTCGTACGACCGATCGGACATAGCCACGATCGTGAGGTGGACACACGAGGATTTATTACCACGATCCTCCATTTTTGGGAGACATACCATAGCCCACCGGAGGGACCGTACATTCGACCCGGTGATTTGATCATAGCAGGGGGCGAGCCGCCGCTTTGGGCACCCCTGATTCAGACATACCTCCCGACAGGAGTGATTCCCGTAGCTCCGACTTATAGTCTACTCTATGGCGAGCCGGTACCAGAGTTCCCGACACCCCGCGACACTGAGATGGAGCCCCTCCACCAAGTAGGGGAGCCTATTTCACCTCCCATTACACCCCTGACACTGACACCAGAGTACCGAGAGCACCACGATGCTGATACAGGTCCCTTTCACCCCACTACAGGAGTACGACCATTACCTCGCTCCAGTCGACCCCTAGTGGCCGACGACGATTCGGGCACGAGACCGTTTTGGCTCGTTAGGACCCGACCAGCGGATGGTGATGATAGGGGCAAGGCCCCAGTTCTAGAGACATCGAGAGAGGATCGCCGACAGCCCCTACACCCTAGGAGCTCCGAGAGATCGGGCCTCACTTTCACCCCGACTGACGAGGGCCCCTCTCGGAAGAGGGAGGCACCCCTCGATTGGGATGAGGCTGACGCCAGGATTCGGAGACTGTTAGAGAGGGCGAGGGAGCCTCTGAAGATATATGGTGAGGCGATAGCAGGGGCACCGGAAGAGGACCCCGAGGAGGACCCCGAGGAGGAGGATCCCGAGGAGGAGGATCCCGAGGAGGAGGATCCCGAGGAGGAGGACCCAGAGGAGGAGGATCCGGACGAGGACCCAGAGGAGGGGGCAGCACCCGAGGGCGACTCTGAGGATGAGGCTTGGGAGCCTGATTGGGATGAGGAGGCCCCAGACGAGGAGGAGTACCTTAGCTGCGTTACCCAGGAGTAGCTAGGTCGATATTTTGTACTCGTCAGTAACGGACCATACATATAGGCCGTACCGTTGATATATATATTTTGTAGTCAGAAACGAAACTCGTTATAGACCGTTCCGTACTCGTAGAGCATATCGGATATTTTGACAGCACGAAAACACAGTAGCTAGTGTTTCGAGGCTGAGTGCTTATTGGGATGTCATCCTAGAGGGGTGAACATCATATCATGTACTTAGAGAGTACGATAGGATTTTGTATTGAGCTAGACCTCGCTGAGGCAATTTATGATATGAATTATGATGACCCTAAGGGTCCATTTTGCTATATGCAATGCCTACTTCTAGTTCCGTAAATTCCATTACTTCGGAATATCAGATGCTAAGTAAGACCCCATACTATTAAGTATAATACTCAACAACAGCCCCCGCTAAGATAAGAAACACTTATATTAACAGAATGCCGCCAAGAGGACGCCCAAGAGGCCGAGGAAGGGGACTCAACCCAAATAATGAGGAGAGAAGACCGGCCGCGGAGCGGGAGGTAACCCCACCCCTCCCACCACCTGCTAGGAGGATCGAAGAACTCTTCCTCCGACAAAATCCACCCACTTTCAATGGGTTAGGTGACCCAGCCGAAGCGGAAGTATGGGTACGCGCGTTAGAACGCATTTTCAACTTTCTCCGTTGCACGGACCAGGAGCGCATGACGTGCGTTTCCTTCCAATTGACTGGATCAGCTGACTTCTGGTGGGAGGCCAGGAGGAAAACCATGACCCCTGAGCAGCGTGAGATCATGACATGGGAGGAATTTAAGACGGGAATATACGATAAGTATATTCCTAAGAGCTATAGAAAGAAGAAGGAAATGGAATTTTATCACTTGAAGCAAGGGAGAATGTCGGTCACGGAATACGACCGAACCTTTTGTGATATGTCTCGGTATGCCCCAGAACAGGTGGATACCGACGAAAAGATGGCCGAGAAATTCTGTGCCGGACTAAGGCACGAGATCAGGATGGCGCTGGCTAGCCACGGGGGCTTATCCTACCCGGAATCACTTAGTCGCGCTCTAGATATCGAGGCGGCTATGCCGGTGGAGAGAGCAGTAGCTACGGCACCACCAGCATTCACCCCAACGCCTTCCCAGAACTACAAAGGGAAGCGAAAATGGGAGGACAATCGGGGCAGCACAGCTCAGAAGAAGCCATGGGAAGGACACAATCGGTCCCACCACCCGGAAAGGTCAAACTTTGTAGCACCAGCCAATAATCACCCACAGAAATACCCCACTTGCATGAAATGCAAGAAAATGCACCTGGGAGAGTGCCGGGCTGGCAGCGATAGCTGCTTCGCCTGTGGGCAGAAGGGACATATAGCCAGAACCTGTCCCACAAGGCAGCAAGGAGGAGGCTCCAGGCCTAACCAACCAAATCAGAGGCAATATGTTCGAGCCATGCAGGCTCAGCCTCAGGCTCAGCAGCAGCAACACCAGCTGCCGCCACCTCCACCCCAGTACCCTCAGTACCCATCACAGAGGAAGCCACAGCGAGCCCGGGCTTACGCGATGAACCAGAAGCAGCCGGAAGGAAGTCAGGGAAATCTGACAGGTATGGGAATACTCCTAGACACCCCAGTGATAATTTTATTTGATACAGGAGCTTCTCATTCCTTCATTGCTAAGTCATGCGTAGAAAACCTAGAGTTGGATTCGGAACTGATAGGAACACCCATGAATGTTTCTTCACCTCTAGGAGGAATCACTACTATCACTCATGCTTGCTCGAATCTGAGCCTGAACATAGGATCTATTAAGGTGCTAGCAAACAATCTTAGCATACTACCGATGAATGACGTGGACATAATCCTAGGAATGGATTGGCTAGCTAAAAACTATGCCACGATCCTTTGCCATGAGAGGCTAATATCTTTCCGACCCCCTGGGAAGGAACCTACGAGTTTTCATGGGATTACCGCGACTCGAAGGAAGTCGATTATCTCAGCTTTACAAGCCGAGAAATTGGTAAAGAAGGGTTGCTCGGCGTATTTAGTCTCTTTGAATGGAGGAACCAAAGAAGAGCGAAAAATCGAGGACGTAACCATCGTACGAGAATACCCGGACGTGTTTCCCGAAGAATTGCCAGGTCTACCTCCAAACCGACAATTAGAATTCACGATCGATCTAGAACCCGGATCTGCACCAATTTCCAAGGCACCTTATAGGATGGCACCAAAGGAGTTGGAGGAACTCAAGATCCAACTCCAGGAACTTTTAGATCTCGGTTTTATCAGACCCAGCGTATCCCCTTGGGGAGCTCCAGTACTCTTCGTAAAGAAGAAGGACGGCACCCTAAGGATGTGTATAGATTACCGAGGCCTGAATAAGATGACTTTGAAGAACCGATACCCATTGCCGCGAATAGATGACTTATTCGACCAACTGAAAGGAGCAAGCGTATTCTCAAAGATCGATCTAAGATCGGGTTACCACCAACTAAGGATCCGAACAGAAGATGTTCCCAAAACGGCGTTCCGAACCCGTTATGGACACTACGAGTTTGTAGTGATGCCGTTTGGATTGACCAATGCACCCGCCGTGTTCATGGACCTGATGAACCGCATCTTCCACCCATACCTTGATAAATTTGTCCTGGTATTTATAGACGATGTCCTGATCTACTCGAAGAGTAGAGACGAACACGAGGATCACCTGAGAATCGTCTTGGAAACCCTTAGAAGCGAGAAACTCTATGCTAAATTCAGTAAATGTGAGTTCTGGCTCAACGAAGTAGCTTTTCTCGGACACATTGTGTCGTCAGAAGGGATTAAGGTAGACCCCGCTAAGGTGGAAGCGGTACAAGGATGGAAAGCACCCACAACTCCTAATGAAATCAGAAGTTTCTTAGGGTTAGCTGGGTACTATCGGAGATTCATCGAAGGATTCTCCAAAATAGCTAGGCCGATGACACAACTTCTTCAGAAAGGAATCAAATTCAAGTGGTCGCCAGAATGCGAGGCTAGCTTCCAACTGCTAAAGGAGAAATTGACCACTGCTCCTGTGCTCGCAGTCCCAGAACCCCACAAGGAGTACGTAGTCTACACTGACGCGTCCAAGATCGGGTTAGGGTGTGTATTGATGCAAGATGGGAAGGTGATAGCTTATGCATCCCGACAGCTTAGACCACACGAGCTCAATTACCCTACCCACGATCTGGAGTTAGCTGCCGTCGTACACGCCTTAAAAATCTGGAGACACCACCTCTACGGAGTTCGGTGCGAGATCTTCACAGATCATAAAAGCCTCAAATATTTCTTCGAGCAGAAGGATCTCAACATGAGGCAGAGGAGATGGCTTGAACTAGTAAAGGATTACGATTGTGGTATAAACTACCATCCAGGTAAGGCCAACGTAGTAGCCGACGCCTTGAGTCGTAAAACATCTTCGAAACTGGCTTATCTCCTCACTCGAGAGACGGAACTCATAAAGGAGTTCAGTAAAATGAACTTAGAAGTCCTACCACCCTCTGAGACCGTAGAAGGAATCCTTGCTACTCTAGTAGTCGAGCCCGACTTACGGAACAGGATTCTGGAGGCACAAAGGACAGACGAGGCTTTAGAAAGGATAAGACTCAAAGTGAGGAAGAACGAAACCCCGAATTATCAGGAAGGAGCCGATAATGCCATCACTTACGAGGGAAGGCTATGTATCCCGAATGATCCAGAAATAAAGGAGATAATCATGAGTGAAGCGCATGACACTCCCTATACCGCTCACCCCGGGAGTACAAAGATGTACCGTGACCTGAAGAGGAAATTTTGGTGGGAAGGGATGAAACGAGACATAGCGTCCTTCGTGGAAAGATGTCTGGCTTGTCAGCAAGTCAAGGCCCTACACCAGCGACCCTATGGGAAGCTACAACCTCTAGAAATCCCAAAATGGAAGTGGGAGCACATCGCTATGGATTTCGTGACCGGATTACCCAAATCCAAGCGTGGAAACACTGCTATTTGGGTAATTGTGGACAGACTCACGAAATGTGCTCATTTCATACCAATAATGATCACCTATGGATCGGATAGGTTAGCCCAATTGTACGTCCGCGAGATCATACGTCTCCACGGCGTACCAGTATCGATCACCTCAGATAGAGACTCGAAATTCACATCCAGATTTTGGATGAGCCTGCAAAAAGAACTAGGCACTAGACTGAACTTCAGTACTGCCTTCCACCCACAGACTGACGGACAGTCAGAAAGAACGATTCAAACCCTAGAAGACATGTTAAGAACTGTGGTTCTCGACAGAGGTGGGAGCTGGGAAGCAGTACTACCCTTGATAGAATTTGCCTACAACAATAGCTACCAGGCAACAATAGAAATGGCACCGTACGAAGCCCTGTACGGAAGAAAGTGCCGATCGCCGCTTTATTGGGATGAAGTCGGCGAGCGAGCAATAGTGGGTCCCGATTCTGTCAGTGAAATGATAGAAATTGTCCGTCAAATCCGAGGAAGAATTAAGGAAGCCCAAGATAGACAGAAATCCTATGCCGACACCCGCAGAACTGAACTACAATTTGAAGTGGGGGATAAAGTCTTCTTGAAAGTGTCCCCGTCTAAAGGAATCATTAGATTCGGTGTTAAGGGAAAACTGAGACCCCGTTTCGTAGGACCCTACGAAATCTTGCAAAAGATAGGATCGGTAGCGTACCGACTGGCGCTACCACCAAGCTTTGGGAACGTGCATAACGTTTTCCATGTATCTCAACTCAGGAAATACGTGTTTGACCCAAAGCACGTTATTCACCAAGAAGAGATGATTCTTAACCCCGACTTGAGTTATGAGGAGAAACCCGAAGCTATTTTAGACAAGAAGGTTCAACAGCTTCGAACCAAGTCAATAAATTTAGTAAAAGTATTATGGAGGCACCATGGGCAAGAAGAAGCCACGTGGGAACTCGAAGAAAAGATGCGAGAAAAATACCCCGAACTATTTGATTAGATATGCAAATTTCGGGACGAAATTTTTAGTAAGAGGGGTAGGATGTAATACCCCGCATTTTTGAATTCCGACATAGGTAGTGAATCCCTCGGAATTATCCTTATTACGAAACCAAGAGTTTCAAGTACGTATGTAGAGTAGATGATGAATGGCAAACGTTGCTATTATTTGAACCTAAGATATGTTGCTAGTTGCTATTATTAACCTTATTGTTGCGATACATGCATCCATATATATATATATATACGTATCGTATGCAACGGTACGTACAATTCATCGTTCGTTATATTTTTACATCAAGGCCTATGGTATAATACCATGAATTTTACAAATACTTATTTGTTAAATTAAGGGGGGGTATAACTAGTATAATATGCAGACACATATATGTACAAAGGGAGAATGTACTATATAAAAAGAAGGAGGGTTGCTGGGTTCGAACCCGCGCCTAACCCAGGGTGGAGGAACATATGTATATATATATATATATATACTTAAGACACAATGATGATTAGAATGTTAAAGGAATGAGCGTGCAACTATTTAGATTCCCCATAATCCCCATAATCAGATTTTAGCAAGACATTAGCGTGTAGTTTCAGTAGAAATAGACCAATGAACGGTAATCCAAAAAACTAGAACAAGCGTGCAACTGTTCATCTTCTCTAAATCATAAATAGCCTGCCACCCCTACTAAACCTAGCCATCAGCGACGCCCCAGCTTCGCCCAATCACCATACCTGCAAAATCCAAAGGATTAAGCAACCGCATTAGCTTAATCGAGAATGAAGGTTTCAGTCTTCTATATAAGGGGGAAGAATTTTAACTCAAACCACATCCAAATATCATTTGCACCGAAACGCTGCCGAATTTAGAACTCGAAGAGAACCAGGAGAAGGGAAGTAGCAGCAGTAGTGTTGCACGAAAGAGAATATAGAGACATCTTGAGGTAAGAGTTTGAAGCTCTAGCATTTTACGTTCATGCTTCTTAAAACTAGATTTAGGAATGGATTATGCATGCAAGACAGCTTTAGAATGAACCTAGCTTGAACTTTGAACTTAAGAACTGATTTCAAACGTAGAAGCTTGGACCATGAATGTAGGAACTGCAGTTGAACTTAGAGAGACATGCTCTTAACGTAAGAAAATCATGCTTCTATGTATTGCTTAAACAATGTGGATGAAATCAGATGAATATGGATGAACAACCTACCCTAATCTATAATCTGTATAATAAAAGAAGAATAATTAAGAGAAACTTACCTAATGACTAAGGAAGAGGTAGTGCACGGCTGTGGTACAGCCGTGAGCTTCAAGCCGCCTCAAACCAACCCCGAACCAATCCAGAATACACCAACCCAAAACGAGAAAATAATATCTTGACTCCTAGCTGAAGCTTTAATCGAAAGTAGGAGGAGAGAATTAAGATACAATAAAAGAATAAAAGGGCAAGCGCGAGAGCACCTCGAACCAACGGCAGCGAAGTGATAACGCTGGAGAAGGTGAAACAGATAGTGAAAATAGAAGGCGAGAAACAGATCGTGAGAACAGAAGGTAGAACAGATAGTGATGTTTACTATCTGTTGGTAAGAACAGATAGTGATGTTCACTATCTGTTGGTGAGAACAGATAGTGATGTTCACTATCTGTTGGTGGGAACAGATAGTGATGTTTACTATCTGTTGGTACGTGAACCACCTGTCTGGAAGAAATCTGTCTGTTGATGAGAACAGATAGTGAAGATGGGTGAACATACTATCTGTTGATGAGAACAGATAGTGATGACCAGAAAGCATACTATCTGTTGGTGAAACAGATAGTGATGTTTACTATCTGTTGGTGGAAACAGATAGTGGTATATACTTGGAGGGCAATCAAGCTGCTGAGTTTTGGTGGGGGCAGCCCGCTGCTGCAAGGAGCTGGAGCAGATCGACTATCTGCTGTTAAGCAGATAGTGAAAAGCAGATCGATCGCAGATCGATTGCTGATAAGCAGATCGACTATCTGCTGTTAAGCAGATAGTGAAAAGCAGATCGATCACAGATCGATTTCTGATAAGCAGATCGACTATCTGCTGATAAGCAGATAGTAAATTATGAAGTATCACTATCTGTTGGTAGAAAACAGGTAGTGGTATATAGCGGAGGTAAAACAGATCGGTTCACCAAGAAGGAGTAGCTCGCTGCTGTGAAGTCCAAGCGGGAGCAGCTCGCTGCTGTGCCTTGGCGATAGAGCAGATCGTTTTGGAGAGGGCAGATCGTTATGGAGCCACTCAACCAGATCGTTTACTTAGCGGGGCAGCTCGCTGCTTAACAAAGAGAAGGACAGCGAAGGAGAGACAGCGAGTGGAGAGACAGCTCGCTGTGAGAGACAGCGAAGGAGAAATAGCGAGTGGAGAGACAGCTCGCTACCGAGAGACAGCGAGAGGAGAGACAGCGAGAGAAAGAGGAGACAGCGAGAGAAGAGACAGCGAGAGGAGAGACAGCGAGAGAAAGAGGAGACAGCGAGAGAAGAGACAGCGAGAGGAGAGACAGCGAGAGGCAGCGAGAGATAGAGACAGCGCGAGGGTCATGGGCCGGGTTAACGGGTCAATAACTAAATGGACTAGGCTTCATAATAAATCATTTGGGCTAAAGATTTAATTGATTGATTGGGCCACTTAATTATGTAGACGGGTTAAACCAATTTATGTCGTAGATTAAATGAATTACGTAGGTGGATTATGAATAATCCTATTAGATGGAAATTACCTATGTATTTAGACCAAGCCCAAGAAGTAGGATATTTATATAATCTTATTAATTGATTTAATTACGAATCATCCTAAGATGTATATATTAGCTAGGTATTCTAATCTATGAAAGACTTATAGATATTCTGAGTTATGAATCGAGATATTAATTTAGAAATGTCCCTAGTACATTACCCAATAAATATTTATCCTCAAATTACACGATGACTTAGAAATCACCGAATGATTTATCTAGAAATACAGCTCCTAGACTTATGTTCTAGCCGATCTTTAACGATCGAGACTAAATCCTCATGATAGCCGAGGATAGTGATTCCTTGAGCTTAGAATCTATTTGATATACTCAAGTATGTATCTCACTCGAGATTCATGTTAAAGGTTTCGACGAGAGGTCGGATCCGCATCACGAGAACAAGGCAAGAATCGATCAAGACCATTCAAGTAGGCTTTTCTTACCCTATGAAAATATATGTGTGTATGCTTTCAAATGAAATGAGATATTTTCAAAAGCACTGTCTTGCCAGAAATGTTTTTGATTTATGTATGATACCTATCTGTTATATGATAATCGAATTCGGGTTCCAGTGGGTTAGCGTCTCCACTCGAACTAGTGTACACAAAGGACCGTGAGTCATCTAGATGTTGACCGGTCAAGTGTCTGTGGGAAGTGGCCACTTCCCCGGCACATAGAACTTCAGATATGGTTGAATACAAAGAACTAGGACTGCAGTCAATTAGAACTTTCTCAAGAAATGATTTTGTGAACATAGGTGCTTTAGAGACAAAATCCCTATGTTTCACTTGAATGGCTTGACAGTTATATATGTATGTGTGCGATTTCGGCACGTGTCTACTGAGTACAATTTGTACTCAGCCCTGCATGTATTTCTAAACGTGCAGGATAAGAATGAAGAAGGCGTGGGTGCTTGTCGTGCTTTTGTCGGACTCCATAGTAGCTGACTCTTGGGGGTTCTGCGTGTCTTCATACACGTAGGATTTCGTTATGCGATCCTGAAAGTTCCGCTGCTAGACCTTATGTAGTAGACCGAGACTAAACTCCGTATTCTATTATGAAATGTAACGAGCATATGACTCTGACTTCCCGTTTTTACGGGTTTGGTCCTTATTTCTATGTTATGAAATGAATGATTACCTTCTTCTCTTGTCAATTATTCATTTCGTTGGTCATGTTCCCGGCTTTACTAGAATTAGTAGGAAGCGGGCGTGACAGAGTGGTATCAGAG
>JAPKLX010000619.1:0-30335 GCA_026898415.1 Leonotis leonurus
AAAACTCATTTTTAAAAGTAATTTAACCAAGTAAATGGCTCTGATACGTGCTTGTGAGGGATACCAGCAGATACGTGCTCTGATACCAGCTGAACTAGGGATTCATTGTCATAATTAATTTTTACGACGGGGCGGAATTAAGACCAGCTGAGTTAGCTGACTCTTTTTCTAATCTTATGATTTCAAGAAGAAATCTTATTCTAGCGGCGATGATATCAAGCCGTTTTATTTTCATCCTTGTGAAGGACATAGTTCTAGTATCCTCAGGGAGAGGGGCTAGAGCAATTATTTGTTGTAGTGACAGTAAGTGAATTACTTCACGTTCAAGTGATAAACCAGGCATGGTTTTTAAACAAGTTTTAAGGAGCGAGTCCAAAGTGCCTTCTCAAGCATCTTTATTTCACTCTCAAGACTATTAAGCCGAAAGGCTCTAATCCTTACCCACTGGGGTTTCAGATAAATATCAAAAGGGATATTTTCATTTAAAATATCGAAATATTTATTACATAAATGGTTATAAACCAATTCTATGACCATAATGGTCTGTTCTCTAGCTTCAAGCATTTTATGATAATTAAACACTTGTTGGAAATAATTCAGAAAGAATTTTGAAATTCGGTTGTATAATACGTTCAAACTTCAAAGATCATGTATTATAGCAGAAAACAGTATAATTATTCCGATTAATAAAGTTTATACCTTCCTCCTTAGTGTGTCGCGTTCAATTGATTCCAGCTCGGCGCTTACCCTGCCAATCCTGTCACCACTCTACTTCTTCCCTAACGGCCACCTGCCTCAGCGGTACTTTTTCGAGTATCGGTAGTTGGATTCCAGGCTCAGGTTACTGTGAACTATAGGAATATGAATCTGACACAGAGAAAGGATTTAAGAAACTTTTATTAATTCATGAATATTTACAACTGCTTCTTTGCTATGTTCAACACATGAACAGAAGCTTTACTAGTACTATACCCCGAAGGGGTTTTACTCACTACTCATTCTTTTTTCATACACTCTAATTTTCTTGGTGCGGAAAGACTGAATGAATTACAATGAGTTATTCCTCCTTCTTTTATTGATGAGAAAGTAAAGCTAGATGCTTTTCTCCTCCATTATTAAAGTAAAGTGGTCCCTTTACTTCATGACAAAGGAAAGTTAATTATTCCTTTGTAGTGGAAGATGAGCTGGTGGAGGTGGATGGAACATCTTTTTCTCCTTTAGCTTTATCCTCTTCACATCGTCGACACTTCCATGTGACGCTTGCTTTTGCTGACCTTTTCTCCACTATCTGACAGAAAGATGGATTATGGGTCCCAATTGCTTTAGCACGCATTATCCCTTGTCGGTAGGATAAGATTGCCTTTTCGCTCTCCTTGCTGAGTGGCTTGTAAGAGCTGGATGTCATCAAGATCTTTTCATCATGGTAGTTGACAAAGATCTTATCATCTCCTGTGATTCCCAGGATTTTATCAAAGTATTTTTCAATACTCTTCTCAGAGAGTTTAAGAAGATCGATTTCTTCAAGTTTATTTTCCATGACCGTAGATGGAAAATACATCTCTCCTTTGCTTATCCCAATCTGGATGAAATGATGAGGACTGTAAATCTGTACATCATCTTCCCATTGTGGAATAGTACTTTGAACCTTGATAAAAATATCTTTATCAGATTCTTTGATCACCTTGGTCTTGAAGGTTTTAATTGCCTTTTTGAGCTCTTTGGGGAAGAGTTTGATCTCAAGAAGGTTGCTACTGGGATAGATAGTTCTAACCAGTCCGCATTCAAATGCTTCCAAAACCTGTTGGGGATCTGCATTTTTACAAAAGTTATAATAACTAGTGTATTTATTATCGGTGGTGAAGTAATGTTCATCCACGAATCTTGCTTCATCGGCCTGTCGGGCTGCTGAAAACATGAACAAGAAATCGCTCTTTCTTAATTCATTTTTCTTGTTGTCATCTTTAGGAGACACATTGTTGCGAGGTAGTAATCCAATGGTTACTTTCTTGCTTTTGCCTTTGACAAGCGCCGCAGCAAATGTATTTGGCCTGAGTGTATCTGCATCAGAGATTAACCTGAGTGGAGACACCATTTTTTCTCTGCAATAGATATCTGCAGATGTTTTGGCTTCAAGAAATGATTTATATTTCTTGTGCTTCACGTCGGGAACTCCTTTACTAGCCTTTTCAGCTATGTTCCACGTTTCGTAGATCCCTGCATTAGGACCGTTAAACACAACATAGTATGCTTTTGAATTTGTTGGAAATAAAATTTCCTCTGACGATTTCTCATCAACTGGAGATGATCCAGATTTCTTAGGGATTTGAATGCCCATTCCGTTGGGCCTGAGATTTAAATCTGAAGGTTTTAACAACGTTGTGGAGGTCTGTACCTCAGTTTTATCTTTTGGCAAGATAATAGCCTTCAACGGATTTGTTGTTTCTTTACCGGGAGCCGTACCCTCCGGAATAGCTGAATCTTTGCTCAATAAAGAGTAAGGAGATTCAAATTCCTTTTGTTGTTCGTCTCTTTTGAGAGAGACTACAAATTTGATCTGGCATCTAACCAGCTCTAGTTCTTGAATAAGAACCATTTCTTTCAGCCGAAGCTGTTCTAGGCTAAGCATTTGATAATGCTATATGATTTGAGGTGAAGGAAGAATTTATTGGTGTATGCTCTCAACTCTCAAACTCTCTATTTATAGAAGTGCAGTGGCATCTTCTCTATGTTTATCCAATAGGATTGCTACAAGAGTCAATCTACCACTGGTCTTCATCACTTTTGTCTGTAGAGCTTATCTCTTAACTGTTCCAGTATTCCCTTGTCAGGAAATCTGCTAGTGAATTCTTCACTCCATCAATATGTTGAATATCGAAAGAATAGTGGGAAAGCCATTGTTGCCAACGAACTAGTCTTCCCTGTTTATTATCTCCCTGTATCTTAGTATTAATAAAATAAGTGAGATTTTTATTATCAGTTCTAACAAGAAATTTAACCGGGGTCAAATATACTGATAATTTTTCTATTGTTCTAATGACAGCTAAAAGCTCCTTTTCATTAGAATGATAGTTCTTTTCAGACGTTTTAAAACTACCTGAAATATACCTGCATACCGGTTCTGATACTTTACCTTCAGTCTCGATAGAGGCCTTGAGGACACCGCCCCAATAATCATTAGACGCATCAGTCTCTATGATCATATTGTCTTCTGGGTTCGGGAGATAAAGCTTTGGAAAGCTTTTTAGATTCTTTTTAATTTTTCTCATGTAATTAGAATCTTCTTCATTCCATTCCCATCGAACTTCTTTCTTAAGCTTTACCTGCAAGGGTGCTCTTATGGCTGCAAGCTTAGGAATATAATCAGAGGCATAGGTTAAAATACCTAGAAATCTCTGTAATTGTTTCTTATCTTCAAGTGAATCTGGGAACTTGTGTATGTGTTCTAAGATATGTGCTTGAGGAGTAAGCGTACCTTCGTTGATCTCAAGACCTAAGAAGTTGATCTTAGTTTTGAACAACTGGGCTTTTTTCTTACTAAGTATAATTCCTAAAGATTTACACTTATTAAGGACTGCTGCGACGTGCAACATATGTTCCTGTTCATTGTTAGAGAATACAAGGATATCATCAATGTAAACACAACAGAACTTACTATAATTGTTGAATGCGGTTTGCATCCATCTTTGGAATATGGACGGTGCCTGTTTTAAACCAAAAGGCATAACATTCCATTCATAGTGTCCTTGGGGACACGTGAAAGCTGTTAAGATCTTTGATTCATCGTTTATTAGGACTTGCCAAAATCCAGACTTACAATCAAAAGAACTAAACATCTTTTTTCCTCTAATCAACGATAATAATTCGTTTCTATTAGGGAGGTTATGGGAATCTCCTACGGTAGCATTATTCATTGCTTTGTAGTTTATTACCATACGCTTTTTACCACGTTTTTGTTCTCCATGATTATTTACCATAAAGGCTGGAGCCATGTGTGGTGAATTACTAGGTCTAATTAATTTTAGATCTAATAGTTCTTGAATTTGTTTTTCAAATTCTTTTCTATCCTCAGGGCTGTAAACCATTGGTTTTACTTTGATTACCGCTTTAGGATCTATTAGTTTGAGCGAGGCTGTCATCCACTTCTTAGTCTTTAAAGGATCTAAGGGATTCTCAGAACAAACTGTTTCTAGGAGTGTTTCAATTTTTGAACGTTTCTGTAATTCAAAATGATAACTCTTAGCTTCATTTCGGCTTTTAATAAGTTCTCTCCCCCTCTCTAAAAGAAGATTAATTTTGTGAGGACTTATATTAACCGCTGGTGGTGCCTGAATTTTAGATCGCTTTTTCATCGCATCTAAAAATCCGGGTTTCCCTACCTGGTAGGCCGTTTTTAATTTACTAATAATAATAGGATCATTATTAAGAGTAAAAATAATTCTATCAGTATATTGCACAAAAGGCTGATATAATTGACAGAAATTATTACCAAGAATAAAGTCAATTCCTGATTCTTGTTGATAGACTGTAGGTATATGAAAAATTTCTCCTGCAATCATTATATCTAGGTTCTTACAAACCTTGTTAATCGTTATGGTAGAACCATTGGCGATTTTTACCTGAATAGGTCTTTCGCTATTTACCCAATGTTCTTCGGGAATAACGTTCTTGCTTGCAATACAAAGGCTCGCACCTGTGTCAACATAGCAATGTAATTCTATCAATTTATATCCAGTAAATTTAAGTTTACCTTTGACATAGATTGAATTTGGATTAGTGATGTTGGCCATCACTCTTTGATCATCTTCAAGAACTGTCTGAAGTTGATGCATCACTTGATTCTGAATCTGTAGGATCAAAATCAATTTCTTCTATATGGTAAACATACAGTTCACCTTCATAGTAATCTTCAACTGGCATAAAACCTTTGCTGGAGATTTCTTCAAGTAATTTGACTTTATTATCAAATTTCTTTCTGTTTGGGCACTCATTTGCATAGTGTCCTTCTTCACTGCAAATCCAACATCTGCAATTTTTCTTTCCCTTGGGACAGAATTTTTGTTTATCTGAAGTTTTATTAAAAGATTTCTTTTTAATAAACTTACCAGGTTTAAAAGGTCTTCGTCCTTTTTTAAACCTATATTTTTTTATCAACTTCTTAGATGAATTCTTCTTATAGTGTTTCCTATAAGACTTTCTACATCCATATTCAAATGGTTGTTCAATAATCTTTTCGCAGGTTTTTCTGCTAAAAGACTTCAATTCCTTCTGTTTCCTTGTTAAATCACAAATTTTTGAAATTTCTTCTTTAACAATTCGATGAGCGTAGCCTAAACTGTAAGCGGCTACTCCTGATGCTTCTAGATTAAAACGTTCTAGAGCTTTTTGTCCTATCAAAGGAATTTTTAGAAGATATCCTGTGATATATTTTCTATAATCACCCTGATCTCCAATTTGATATAAATACTTTTCATAGTCACAATAAAATTGTTCGAGAAAAGTAATATCACATAGCTGCATATTAGTAAGCATAGTTTCTGCTTTACTTTTTATTCGAGCTAATTCTTGGATTTTATCAGAAGATAAATTTATTCCTAGAAACATGGTATAAATACCATTTAAGACTTCCTCAAAAGCAGTCATAGGATTTAATTTAGGCTCCCATCTGGTGAGTTTAATAAATGTATTAACAACACCAGTTGATTTATGTTCTAACAAAAGTAGAACAGTATTTTGATCATCATAAGACTCTTTATTAGTCTGTATTATCAGACTAATTTCTTTAGCCCAAGTATCAATGAGATCTTTTCTATTAATCATACCATCAATATTGAGGATATTATTTCCAAAAATACTAGTTGTATTTTTAACTTCGGAAAAGGGATAGAAATTACCTTTCCTTTTTATGTTTTCTCTTTCTTCAGAATCTTTGGATCCTGAGCCTTCTCCTCTGTATTCCTTCTTTGGGGATGAAGGTGGAGTGTTCTGCTGTCTATCAGTTCTGAAATTCTCTTGAAAACCAATTTCAATACTGTCTTTCTCATTATAAGAATTTTCTGATTCATCAGAACTGAAACTATCAATTTTATTAAAAGTTTCATCATTATTAAAACCAAACATAGATTTTAATTTATTACTATTTTCAATTTCCTGATTGGCTATAGATTCATCATCTATTTCCATCAATCTTATTGCATGCTCAAGGATATCACAATTATTATCATTGATCTGCAATTCGTCGTTTTCTAGATTACTCCAGAAAAACTTTTCAACCTTTTCCATGTAGTTCATGTTGAATTTTTATCAACTCCGAACGGCCATGTAAGGCTTCCAGGGTTCTTTCCTGTTCCCAATTCTTCGTTACCAACACTAAAATTTGGATAACTGTATTTACCTGAACTGGTAGTTTTTGTTTCCTGTTGATACTCAACAGAAATGGTCTTTGACGTTCCTGTACTTAAAGCATCAAGAATTTCTTTATTGCAAGGACAATCATGAATAACAGTTTTTATTTCATTAATTATCTTAGATGCTGCTACTTCAATACTATCAATAATATTGTCAGTATTTCTTTGATTTTTAAGCAAATTAAGAATTTCTTCTAATTGTGGCTTAATAATCTTATTGAAATCTTCTTGAAGTTCTTTCAAGCTCATTCTAAGATTTTCTCAAGATATTTTTCGATTTCATTTAATTTGTTCGTGAAGTCTAAAACTTCTTGCCTTGTTATTGGTAATTCACATTTAGCATTTTTAATCTGCTCAATTTGATTAGCCAAATTTTTAATTCGATCATCCTGCTCGATTATGAGATTTTTTACTTCTCCTAATCTAGCTAGCCCTCCCCCCCTCTGAAAGTGAGTAGAGTACTTACCGAAGATACTGGGTTCTTTAGACCATTCTTCGCTGAAATCTTTGCTTAATCCGAAAAAGGATAGCAATTTGTAGATTCCAAGTAAAGTTCTTCCTGCAATCTGGTTAAGATTATTAGTGGAAGAAATAATAGCAGAAATACGATTATTACCTGAGAGGCTGCTGAAGAGATAACTCTTCTTTTCTTGTATATCTCCTTCCTCAAGTCGTTTGAGGCTGAGAATCTTTCCTTTCTTATAAATATGAGGATAATCAATGTTAGTCATATTTAATTAAGAAGTTCTAGTTTTTGACTTAAGTCGTCAATCCTAGTGGAAACGTTTCTGAGAAGATCTCTTTCAGAGGGTTCTCCTATCATTAAGGTTTTTCCCCTGAAACTCATTCTGGGTTTTTCTCCCATTAATGGTTTATTCCTAGCAATATCTATTGCCCAAGAATTTTCTAGAGGACTGATTTCAGAGAATTGTTTCTCTTCTACAGATCCTATATCAGAGAATATATCTTCTAATTCAATATATTCTGATTTTTTGTAATCTATGCTATGATGACTATTGGTCAAAGCATAAGCTACCACATATGATATACTGAAGACTTTGTCTCCTACATCCATAAGGTTCTCTCTTTCGAACTGATGTACAAAAGATAGAACTGTATCTAAGTTCTTAGTATCAAGACTAAGTCCAAACTTAGGATAGACAGAGAACATGAATTTTTGGTATGCTAAATTACCTCTAGCAGCACCTAAAATACAATCTCTTCGGTCTTTGATTCTGTTGTCTATTAAGGCCATCTTAATAGGTGAATCAATACCTTCTTGAAACTCAGATTTTAATAAAATTTTTACAGCACCTAAATGAACTGTACTGATTGTAGATCTAATTTTTGAATCTATTTTCATTAAGTTTTTTCTAATCTCTTCTCTATTGATTAGGGATAGAAAAACTGAACCTTTAGTATCTTTTATATCAACATGCATTTCTTTCGTGCTGACGAAGTAAAAGATATTATTTTTCCTTTTCAAGATGTTTAAACTGAAAGGGATTTTAAAGATTTTCTCTTTCTTTAAATCAAGTTTTAAATTCTTGATCTTTGAAAGCATTTCTTGTTTTACCAAGAAGCTTCCTTGAAATCCGCTTTCGTTTTCAGAAAACTCAATTTCAAAATTATCTTGTTGTTCTTCAGAGATCTGAGAATCATCAAGATTTTCTTTTTCTTTTCCTTTTAAAAAACTCATTTTTAAAAGTAATTTAACCAAGTAAATGGCTCTGATACCTCATTTTCAATCTTAGGAAGAAGAAGTGTAATCACAAGTATTTATCTAGTTTTGATAAAGCTTGTGGCTCGTACTCAACGAGTAAAAAGAAAGGAGACTTCAGTTGATTTCGATCTAGTTTTGATCGAGTCGTGGACGTAGGGAAGTTTATCCCGAACCACGTTAACTCTTGTGTTCTTTACTTTCTGTTTTACTTCTCCATCATCTTCTTCATACTCATACATATAAATCTGGGTTGTTAACTACTTCAAGAAAGAAAATGTTTTCATCTTAAAAAGAGCATTAACCACCAAATTCCGCACACAACTTTAATCAAGTTTAAATCTGTGTTTGTGTCTCTTGAGTATTGTTACTCACATATAAGGTATTATTTGAGTGAGAATTAATCTTCCTAATAAGAAGATTTATCTCACTACTTCAAGCTATCTTAAGTTATTAAGAGTGCTAAAGCCTTATACTTAAGTATTGAACAAGAAAACCTAAAAAGTTTTGAATTGGTGTATTCCCCCCACCCCCCCACCCCCCCCCCCATACACCAATCTAGCTCTTTCGGGACCAACAAGTGGTATCAGAGCAGTGGTTCATTTTGACCATTGTTTCTAATTCACAAGAGATTATCTCTGTGTGGTCATCTTGAATAGATCTTGGAAACGTTTTCACAGCATATTGCACTTGCATTCATTTAACCGTCTATCTTGAAAGTTATGGAAGGTCAAATGATACGTGCTTGTGAGGACTTCTCCATTGCTGGATATGAAGACTGGAGTTTCAGAATTGAGATGTGCTTACGTGCACAGCACATCAAAATGTGGAAGGTCATTACTGATGGACCTATGAAGATTATGAACAAAGGAAGTGCTGAGATAAAATATGGAACCGGTCCAACTCCTTCACTGGTCATAGTTGAAAAAGAAAAGACTATTGACGAATACACTGTTGAAGAAAGAAAAGAAGCTGGACTTGATGACTTCGCCAAAGGACTAATTTCGAGTACAGTGAGAGGCGTGTACTTAGCCAAAATAAGACATCTTCAAACTGCAAAGGAGATGTGGGATGTACTCAAGGAAATCAGCCGTGGATCAGACATCATCCAAGAAAACAAGCTGTCAATTGCTTGTACAAATTTGAAGAATTCAAAATGAAGTCCGGAGAAACTATAGCTCAAATGAAGAACCGGTTCACAGAAGTATTGATTGAAATAGCCATCATCGATAAAAACAAGTATTCTCAACGAGAGAAAAACTTGAAAGTCATTCGTGCTCTACCTGCTACTTGGGAAATCTACTCAGCCATGCATCCCATGATGCCAGAGTTTAATTCTCTTACCACTGATTCTCTATTTGATTTATTAACGGGCAATGAGTACGAAATTAATCGTATTCATGGCCATTCTAATTCTTCCTCTAGTAAACCCTCTGCTGCAGGAATGAAGGAAAAGGATACTGCCTTCAAGGCCAAGTTAAAAGAAAAGGAGATTGAAAAGAAGTCCCCACCAATCGTGATAGTAAAAGAAGCATCTAGCTCAGATGATGAAAACTATCCCACCAAAAACTACTTCGAGGAGTACTCACTCATGGCTCAAAGATTCCAAAAGATGGAGCTTAGGGCTAACAGATATAAACGTCTCTACAAAGACAACAAAAATTTCAAAGTAAGAGATCGATCCGGAGATCGACCTGAGAAAAGGAATGAGGTAAAATCCACCTCATATGTTAAGGCTGACTTATCTGAATTTTCCTGCTTCAAATGTGGTAGGAAAGGACATTTGAAAACGGACTGCCCCGATATCTCCAAGGCAGAAAGAGAAGAGCTTAGAAGCAAAAGAGACAAGAAGCTTAGAGAACAACGCAAAGCCATGCTTGCTGAAGAACAAGCTGCTCCAAGCACATTAACAGATAGCTCATCCGAAAACGATGAAGCTTTCATCGCCAAAGAGGATGAAGAATAAGATGTATGTCTAATGGGTCATGACAACGGACTCGACAACAATGAGGATAGGAGATCGATGAGAAGGACACGGACAGCTCGGGGCGCAGATTGGATACTTGATAGTGGATGCTCCAAACATATGACATACAACAAAGAATTATTAATCAACTACAAGAAGTGCACTGGACCAATTGTTACTTTTGGAGGAAACTCAAAAGGATACACAAAGGGTTATGGTGACCTTCAAGTTGGTAACACTACTATTTTAAATGTATCGTATGTTGAAGGACTAAATCATAATCTATTCTCAATTAGCCAATTTTGTGCTAATAACAAGAGAGTAGAATTTACAGCTAACAAGTGTCTTGTCAAAAACATAGAAGGAGAAGAAATTCTTCTTACTGGGATTTTGCAGGACAGGTTGTATATTGTACAATGGAACAATCAAAATGAAACCTCTCTAGTGACAAAATCAAATTCAGAAACCAGCTGGCTGTGGCACAAACGATTGAGCCATTTGAACTTCAAGACAATCAACAAGCTGGTGAAGGACAATTTGGTTGAAGGTCTACCTAATCAAGTATTCGACAAAGACCATAAATGTGATGCTTGCCAAGCGGGAAAACAAACAGGAGCTACATTCTCTACAAAGGCAGCCCACTCCACTTCAAGAATTCTAGAGCTCCTACATCTAGACCTTTTTGGACCTGTATCTCCATTAAGTGTTAACGGTAGAAAGTATACACTTGTTGTTATTGATGATTTCTCTAGATTCACTTGGGTTATTTTTATGTTCAAGAAAAAGGAAACACTAGAGAAACTACCCGATCTGCTCAACAAACTTTCAAATCAAAAAGACTCATCCATCATCACCATTCGATCTGATCGTGGAACCGAATTTATTAATCATATGATCGAAGAGTACTGTTCAAAGATGGGAATTCATCATCAAACTTCAGCAGCTCGTACACCACAACAAAATGGGATTGTGGAGAGGCGCAACAGATCGCTCAAAGAGGCCGCTCGAACCATGTTGAATGAAATCAATCTTCCAAAGAAGTTCTGGGCAGAAGCAGTCAACACCGCCTGCTATACTCAAAATCGATCTGTTGTGACAAAACGTCATGGGAAAACTCCATACGAACTATGGAACAACAGGAAGCCTCGAATCTCTTATTTTAAATCATTTGGTTGTAAATGTTACATTCACAACAATGGAAAAACTCAATTAAAAAACTTTGACAGCAAAAGTGATCAAGGAATATTTGTAGGATATTCTGAGATCAGTAAAGCTTATAGGGTTTTTAATAAAAGAACCCTTGTTGTGGAAGTAACACCACATGTTGTTTTTGATGAAACCAATTTTGAAGTCTCAGGAACAGATAGCAGTTATTCAAAGGATGATAACTCTCGCTCAACCTTGAGAAATTCCACAGATTGTCTAGTCGATGACATTCTACTATGGATTCCACGAAGAGATGAAGATGAAGAAGAAACCAATAATCAACCTGCTGGAGAAAACTCACAGCAAGGGGGAACAGATGGACAACTCACTCATCTAGGGGGAACAAATGAAGGGGGAACTTCTCATGAACATTCTCAACCAATTGTTGATGAACAAAATACTCTTTCCCCTCCCTCAACTCAACAACCATCTGTTCAACAATTGGTAAATGAAGTATCATGCATTGATTTAAATACTAACGATCTCTTTGATGCACCTACCATAGATCACCCTGAATTTGAAAATCCACCCGAAGAGATAGAGATCGAAATCTCTGAAGAAGAAATGAAAAGAAGAAGAAAATGGATAGATAGCCATCCATCCGATCTCATTGTTGGGAACCCTACGGATAGAGTCAAAACAAGACGCATGCATGGAGAAAGCGCGTTACTAAGCTGTTATCTTGCTCACACCGAACCAAAGGACATCGTAGAAGCCTTGCAAAGTGCAGATTGGATCAATGCCATGCAAGAAGAATTGAATGAGTTCAAGAGAAATGATGTGTGGTACTTAGTGAATCGACCTCATCATCAAGGTGTGATTGGAGTCAAATGGATTTTCAAGAATAAAAGAGATGAAACAGGTGAAGTAGTAAGAAACAAGGCAAGGCTAGTCGCAAAAGGTTATTGTCAACAAGAAGGGATAGATTTTGACGAAACATTTGCACCTGTTGCAAGACTAGAAGCCATCAGATTGTTTCTTGCTTATGCTGCTTTCCAACGCTTCAAAGTATTCCAGATGGATGTAAAGAGTGCATTTTTGAATGGAATTCTAGAAGAAGAAGTTTATTTGGAACAACCACCTGGTTTTGAAGTTGAAGATGAGAACAAGGTGTACAGATTAGCCAAAGCAGTGTATGGACTAAAACAAGCTCCTCGAGCTTGGTATGAGACACTGTCTACATTCTTACTTCAATCGGGATTCAAACGAGGATCAGTTGATAAGACGTTATTCACCATCAAAGTTCAAGACTATATCCTTTTAGTTCAAATTTATGTTGATGATATCATTTTGGGATCCAAATCTGAATTCCTTTGTAACAAGTTTAGTAAGCTAATGCAGGACAAGTACAAGATGTCAATGATGGGAGAAATGAATTTCTTCCTAGGCTTACAAGTCAAGCAATCTGCTGATGTGATCCTAATTAATCAATCCAAATACATCAACGATCTCATCACAAAGTTTGGAGTTAAAGATTACAAGCCAGGAAAAATACCAATGCAAACCAATGGGCAGATTGGCCCTGATGTACTCGGGAAGGCAATAGATGTAAAATTGTATCGTGGTATTATTGGTTCACTTTTATACCTAACTGCTAGTCGACCTGATATTACTTTTGCAGTTGGTGTTTGTGCTAGGTATCAAGCGAGTCCAAGGGAATCCCACTTAGAAGCAGCCAAGCGAATTTTACGTTATCTCAAAGGGACCATTGAGATAGGTTTATGGTATCCTTGTGATGATAATTTTGAATTAACTGGTTACTCTGACTCTGATTATGCAGGTTGCAAGCTTGATAGAAAATCCACATCTGGGACTTGTCAGTTTCTTGGAAACAAGCTCATCTCGTGGTTCTCTAAAAAGCAAACTTCGGTTGCAACCTCAACAACAGAAGCAGAGTACATGGCTGCAGGGAGTTGCACAACACAAATATTGTGGATCAAACAACAACTAAAAGATTATGAAGTATACATGGATAGCGTGCCAATATTTTGTGATAGCTCGAGCGCAATTGCCATCACGCAAAATCCTGTCCTTCACACTCGCTGCAAACATGTTGATGTTCGTCATCACTTTATACGTGACCATGTTGAAAAGAAGAACATCAAGATAGAGAAAATTCACACGGATGTGCAGCGAGCTGATGTTCTCACAAAAGCATTACCTGAAGACAGATTCAAAATGCTATGTGGAAAATTGGGTTTAATAAACCTTGAAATTGGTACAAGTGTTGATAACAGCTAGCTGGTGGTAAAAAGCAATCTGTTATCACACCTCTAAATCTAGCTCCTCAGTTACTAAGTTATAATGCATCGCTAAAACAGTGCTTAACTTCAAATCAAACTGCTTAATTTTGTGTATTAACAGCTAGCTGCTCAAATTGATTGTACACAGCAGATCGATTAAAGAAGAAAACGATCTGCTCTAAAACGATCTGTTATATGAACAAATACAACAAGTAGCGAGCTGCAATATGAAAGAGGATAGCAGATCGTTCACAGGATTAAAACGATCTGCTCTTAACAGATCGTTAAGCAGCAAACAACGATCTGTTCCCCATAACAGCAAGCTACAACTGAATATCAGCAGCCAGCTGCCAAAAATCAAGAAAGAGCAGATCGTTATAGTCCTACAACGATCTGCTAGTGCATTAATTAAGGGGGAATCAACAGTCAAGGGGGAATCCAACTCATTTATTTCTCCGACTATTGAATTATTTAATTCTAATGATTGCTAATGAATATAATTGATTTTCTAGATATTTCAAGCGCCTGCACGTCAGAAAAAGTTACGATTGAAGCACCAGACATTTAATGTTGCAGTCCTCGATTCGTGTATCGAGACAATGATGTGACATACACATACAAGAATTCAATGGCGTATAAAATTCACTCATTTTTGGGCGGCAAATAATTAAACAAGGGAGTAATCTCAACCGTTATTTGATATTACTTTTATATGCATCAATCGGGACCGTTTATTATTTGTTTATATATAGGGAAACGTTTGACTGTCCTTCTTCACACTTAAATTTTCCCTCTCACAAATACCCAAACCGCCATTGTTACACTCAAGCTCTCAAATTCAAATAGTTCTTCGTTTTCACTCAAATCTTGTTCAAAATGTCTGCTTCTGAAGCTAGCTCTTCATCTTCCCCCACACCCATTATTAATATGTCTGATATATTACACGCCATAGAAGCAAAGCTTTCCCCTGAGCCCCGCGCCGTACTCACGCATCATGGGTTTCAAAACCTAGATATGCTATTTAATAGAATCAGGGCCTGCTCAGGTTTAAACATCACTTTAATTTGTACTAGGAGAGAAATTCTACATACCTGATTAAGCATGTTGTGTGTTTACTATTGGTCAATCTTCATACTTTAACCTTTGGTATTCTGCTATGTATCCTAGGTTTATCGACTTAAGATTGTGTTAATATGACTCATATTTTTGTTATTAAATAATTCCACTGCTTGTCTGTATACATTTGTGCTTGATTGCTACCAAAATTACACTTTTAATGTCTTGATTTTTCTTCCTTAGGGTTTCACAAAATAATCACCACCGAACCAGACTATTTCCTCCCGAGACAAATCGCATTGTTTTTCTGCTCGTGGACGGTTGATGATAATGAGGAATACACCGTCAAAATCCCCATTAGCAAAGCAAAGGATGACACTATTCGGGTGGCTGTTATTGAGATGATTATCCAGTCATATCAATTGGTTGATGAGGGCGACATGGTTATCGATGATGTCACGGATGCTCAAATCCAGAGAGTTCTCAACGTGATCTTGGCTCAACCATTACAATGGACGGGAAAAGAATTTAACCATTCACTAATGCTTCCTAGTTATCGTCTTCTGCTCGATTTTGTACAAAAGGTGTTTCTTGGACACCAAGGAACGTTTGACTCCGTAACAGCTGGCAAGCTCAAAATATTGACTGCAGTATTCCTAAACCTCAAAGTCAATTGGGCTAGATCGCTGTTAAAACTGATTGTTGATGAAGAACAGCAGATCGACCTTCGCCTAGATAGTGAGGGTAACTGCACCAAGCTACATATCAAACGACCTCTTCGACTTTCTACCAAACTCAGTTCGATTATTGGTGGTTTCTTCCAACGGGATAAGTGGCACAACTCCGTCGAATTTTCTAAGGATTGGATTCTGCCAAGGAATCGCCATCAAATGGAAATGTCCCTGGGAGTATCATCTCAAATCTTCCTCAAGGTCACCGATGAGAAAATCAAGCAAGCCTTGATCAAGATGGGTAAGTCAAATCCTGATTGGGTGATTCCAGCAAAGAAACCCTCAATTGGAGAGGCTGCTGCTGCTCAAGCACAAGAAGAACAAAGGGAACGACCTGCCAAAAGAAAGGCAGCAGGAAGTCCCAAGCTCGCTGCTGGTGCAAAGGGAAAGAAACAAAGGAAAACAAAGAGCAGACCAACTGCTCGAAATTTGGAAGAGGAATTGGAAGCAACCACGGTTAAAGCAAAAGAACCATCTGCTCTCGATCTAAATGACGCTGATGTTGTACTCAACATACACGAGCAGCCAGCTGATGATATTGTTGAACGTTTAAAGGGTGCCCAATTACTATTAAAACAGTTGCAGGACAAGGCAACTGAGACTGTGATCAAGTTGATGCCTGGAATCAAACTTACTCCAGCCACATTTGAGATGGCTCAAAGGTTTCAAAATTATCTGGAAATAAGAGATTGCAAGTTCTACATATTGGAAGCTATCTTATTGCTCTTCTCAATCAGCGAGCTGAAAGCAGAGGAAAGCAAATTGCAAACATATTTTGGGTTTCTTGACGTGCCAGATGCAAGGCAGTTCTTCCGCACTTATATTCTGACCAAGATGAAAGAGGAAGCTGCTACCCTTGAAATCGATCTCACTCCTTATTATGAGAAGGAAAAAGACTTGTACACGTTCGCGGTAGATTTGCAATCGGGTGATTTTGATGAGATATTTAATTTTGAGGATAAATCTGCTGAGAAACAATTGGGTGACACACCAACATCTGCTCCCGCTGATAAATTTGAAAAGGCGGAACCATCTGCTCCAATGGAGGAAACAGAATCAATTTTGGAACCATCTGCCGCACAAACTGCTGAACAAGCTGTCGATAAAGACTTGGAAGAGGTCTATACTCACAACACCGCTCCAGATGGTTTCGAAATGCACACGTTGGAAGAATTACTATCTTCAAATCTCAGTGCACACATGACAGCAGATCAACTTAGCACACTTATTCATGAGAGGATAAATAATCGATCTGCTGCATTGGCAAATTTTGTGTTCTCCGCTGCTGAGCGCGCCTTGCAAACTGCTGACAAAAATGTCCAGCTCGCTCACTCTAAACTCTCTGAAGAGTTGCATAAAGACTTGGACAGTGACCGAGCAGTTTTTGACAAATACAAGGAAGACACCAACAGCAAGATTGCTGCGCTTCAAGAAGAAGCCAAAACTTTTGAAGATAAGATGCATGTCGCCGGTAACAAGATGGTGGAGGAAGTGAAGAAGCACGTGGAGGGCCAATATGCTGACATGGAGAAAACCACGATTCCAAATGTGGTTAAGAGCGCGCTGCCTGCTGTACTTAAAGCCCAGATGCCTGAGGCATTGAAGGAGGAAGATGTTGCCTCTGGAAACGAAATTTTCTTGATCAATAAGACTATAACTGACATGAAAGTGGCTCACAGCGCGCTGGCTGTTGAATTTGGCTCTCACGTCAAGAGTTCTGGTAAACAATTCCATGAAATTAATGGAAATATTTCTGCTTTCCTACAATACAAAGAAGAATCTGAAGCATCGTTTAAAGCACTCAATGATGAGCTCTCCTCCCTTCGACTTATTATCTCAAAAGACTTCATTGCTGATGTCGAAAAGGGGGAAGGGAAAAAGAAAGCTCAGCCCGCTGCTTCCCAAATCAAAAAGAAACAAGCTGCTGCTACAAAGAAAAAGTTAACTGCAAAACAAATTGCTGAAGCGAAACAGCTGCAAAAAGAGAATGAAGAAAAGCGCAAGAAAGAAGAAGAAGAAAAGAAGGCTGCTGCCAAGAGAAAAGGAAAGGAGATCATGACAGAAGAAGATGAGAACGAAGAAATGTTTTTGGATGGGTGCACAGCGGAGCAAGTAGCTGATCCAGAATTCAAAAAGCTATGGAGGGCAGAAAAACAGAGAAAAATGGTGACTGGTGCACAAGATGAAAAAGCTGAATTCTCAGAAGAAGAAATTGAGTCAACAAACCCAATGTTCAAATTTTTTGAAAAATACCAGCTCACTGAACCCCAAAATCTTACCTGGCTACACTCGAAGAAGGCTGCGCAATGGAACAAACTGGTCAAGGAATTCATAATGCAACATTATTACTTGATGGACCAAGATGTTCAAGGTGGGTCAGTAGACGAGCTGTTCAGAGAATTCCTCGCTCAACACAAAAATCAAACTTTTGTGGAATATCTCTATAGGCAATCTGCAATGCAAAATCATCCTCTCACTGCACCAAGAAAAACTACATTGCTATATCCAAGAATTCCTGGAACTACCGAAGTGGATCACACTGCAGTGCTAAATGCCATAAATCGATCTGCACAGCAAATGGGCTACCCCATTGATTTTAACAATAAGGACTACCGAAGAATTTTCAATGGTATTTACGCGAGTTTTGGCGTGCCTTCTGAACTAAGGCAACGTGAAATGGTTGAAAGGAGAAGGCAGCAGCTAGCTGAACAACAAAGAAGACAATCTCAATCCTAAATATCTCTTTTTGATTTTTGCAGCGAACTGCCTTACATATGTAAATTGTAATCTCATTTGATCAATGAAGTATGTCTATTTTTTCTGAAAAACAACCTGATGACAATATCTCTTTGTCCAGGCAATGTTTTATGCTGGTCACTTTAGTATTATGCTCTTTAACTTTCTTCATTGATTATTTCCTAAATTAAAAGATAATCCAAATGTAGGTTTCGACATCATCAAAAAGGGGGAAATTGTTGGGAACCCCATAAATTTATTTGTTTTGATGATGTTCCTCGAAACTACATGTTTAATGTTAAAACCAAATAATCATTGTCATCTATTAAGGATTATCTTAAGTGTAAAAGAAGCAGATCGTTTTGGTAAAGGTAAATAACGATCTGTCTTATTCTTGTATTGGATATCCTGGACACAATGATAGTTATTATTGCAAGTGTTTATTCCCTCATGTAAGACAGCTCGTTAAAAAGAGAGTAGATCGTTTTTCAATCAATCAACGATCTGCTTCTCTTAAATGCAACGAGCTGTCATTCCAACTTGCTTACCTTGGTTTCATTTCTAGATTATGTTTTAACAGATCACAATTGTAAAAGAAGCTTGAAGTTTCAAGTTTACTTATAACGATCTGATCCTCTATTTTAGAGTTAGATTTTTCATTGGTTCAAAATATACTTGTTATATTCTACAAGTCATTTGGCAGCTCGTTGTGAAAGAAGGAACAGCCCGCTGCTACATTTCCACAACAAGATCATTCTCAAGACATTTCTAGAGGATGAAGCAGCGCGTTCAAAAGAAGTACAACCTAGTATATCAATCAACAGATCGTTTATTTCCATAAACGATCTTATCATCTCAACATTTTTATGGCATATCGTTTGATACTATAAACGATCTGGTTGCTTCAAGTTAAAGAAGAATGAGATGAAGCTTCAACACAAAAGTCAGCGAGCTGCTATGACATTAAAATCAAGCTGCTCCTCACGGTAACTACGGTGGACTGCCGACATACCTAAATTTGTCACAAGTCAACCACTCCTTGTATTGTCACATCAACAGCATGCTTTAAGGAATGAAGTACAAGAATATCAAAATCTCAGTACGATGAATCATTCCCAGTATGGCAATACATTGGGAAATCTCATGAAAGGTGGTAACCACTCTCATTTTGACAGCGCGTGTTTCAACAACACTGCCATGCATTTAATGCAGTCATTAATGCAATGAAGAAGGACTTCTTCTTCTCCAACGGATAATTTCTTCAAAGAGGCTATAAATACCACCTTCTCTTCCAGAAACGTGTACGAGAATTCAAGCGAAAAACTGCCATTACTCAAATTACTTCAAGCTATCAACGCTCAAAGCACTCCTTCAAAATCAAGAATTCTCTTGAGTGTTTACAGTTCTTGAAGTTATTATTTTCTAGAAATTTGTTTGTTTCAAAACCCAAAAGTTAGGATCTAGTTTTGATCCAGTTATATTCCTAGATTGTAGTTTTCAATCTTAGGAAGAAGAAGTGTAATCACAAGTATTTATCTAGTTTTGATAAAGCTTGTGACTCGTACTCAACGAGTAAAAAGAAAGGAGACTTCAGTTGATTTCGATCTAGTTTTGATCGAGTCGTGGACGTAGGGAAGTTTATCCCGAACCACGTTAACTCTTGTGTTCTTTACTTTCTGTTTTACTTCTCCATCATCTTCTTCATACTCATACATATAAATCTGGGTTGTTAACTACTTCAAGAAAGAAAACGTTTTCATCTTAAAAAGAGCATTAACCACCAAATTCCGCACATAACTTTAATCAAGTTTAAATTTGTGTTTGTGTCTCTTGATTATTGTTACTCACATATAAAGTATTATTTGAGTGAGAATTAATCTTCCTAATAAGAAGATTTATCTCACTACTTCAAGCTATCTTAAGTTATTAAGAGTGCTAAAGCCTTATACTTAAGTATTGAACAAGAAAACCTAAAAAGTTTTGAATTGGTGTATTTGGCCCCCCCCCCCCCCCCCCCCAATCTAGCTCTTTCGGGACATAATTATGTGATGAGGTTGTGTCCCAATTTTGGTATCGTTGTCTGCTGCTATTTGTTGATATTTCAGGTTGGCATATATGTATTTATAGGGGATATGCCGTCCGTTTGTAAAATTTTATTATACACTCCGCTACATATCTTAAAACACAATTCATAATATGATTTATAATATTAAAGGATTAAAGAAAAGTAAATTTTTTCGTAATGTCCTTGTTTAAAAAATAGGGGCGTTACACAATCGTTTCATCCTCTTCAGTTTTAAGTAGCTCGAAATCTGTTGCAAGTTGCTGCAGTCTCTGGTTCGTGACTCTGGAGTTACTTTCGTATGAATTTTCAAGAATTGTCCGGGTCTCTTTAGCAGATTCTCAGGTTGAGATAATGACAAATACCTCTATATTGATTTCACTTTGAATACATTGAGAGCCTTTTGATTTTCACCTGAAGCAATTAACTCTTCTACGGTCCACTTATCTCTGGATTTTTCAACTCGTCTTCCATTATGGGGTGGAGTCCATCCAATAACCATGGAGCTCCATGCAGCTTCATCAATAGATTTGATGAATGAAATCATTCACACTTTCCTATAACCGTAGTTGGTTCCGTCAAGGATGGGCGCTCGAGCGTTTGCAGTTTCCATCTAACAAACATGACAGCAACACTTTTAAGCGGAATAGACACGCTTCAGGATCAAACACCAGTAAGATAGGTGACCTGCTCTTATATCAATTGAAATTTTGTCTACTTTGTATTATGTTGAAGGTGAAACAATTTGTGCAATGCACACAAAAGAACACGCAAAGTTGGTAACCTAGTTCGGTGAACACACATACGTCTGGGGGCCAAGCCCAAAACAGGATCAATTCACTAATATAGAACCTCAAGTAACGAAGAAAACTACTCACTAAGAACTCCCTTCTTTATGAACCCTATTTACTCTCCAACGCTCTTTGATATTGAAGAAAGATGCATTTGAAAGTGGAATTAGACTCTGACATGTGCAGAGGTAAAGAAGGGTCTAAAGCTCTTTAAGCTATGGTTAGTGTTCAAAGGATGGGATCTGAGCTCATGTCACCTCTGAACTGGGCCACCACTAGAATCTTCCTGGAGGGATTTGATTCTAAGGGTCTACTAAATATGATAATCACGTTTCTAATATTTTTCCGACATATGTCAGTCTCGTATCTGACATATGTCAGAGTTACAGAAATATGCGGCGATAGCACCTAACTATTAGCGGGGACCATTGCAACGTGGTAAAGCATAATTAGTTGAGGTTCATTTACACATACTATTTTCACCTAGTACATCTGAGGTATATTACTGATTTACCCTTTATATACCTAGATATATATAACCCATCATTTGCTTAACACACAATAGAGAATGAACACATCTTTTACACATTCTCTTAAGTCTACATGAGTTGACTTGAGCGTCGGAGTATCTTCACGGAGGACCCCCGACCCTTCTTCTAGTCTTATTTTGTAAGTCTTGCCCGCGACTCCAAGATCGAGCTATTCTCGTAATCAAGCTACACAGTTTGCTCATAAGTATGAACTTTAAACTCTTTGAGCCTTCTTACACTTTTCATATCAATTTGTTGAAGGCTAATCCTTAGTCTAAAACTCTCCTATAGTGAACCGAAACTAGTGTCTCCCTAGACTACCCAACCTTAGAACCCGCAAGCTCCTAAGAATATCCCTTGAGTTTATAGATTACTCAATTACAACAAAGACACTCTCCAACACTCGTTAATCACGCAATTGGAGAATCACTCTTCTACACAGGGAATGTGTGCAAGCTCTCACCAATAATTCTCACAATATGAAAGAACACTCTCGCTCAATATGCTGTGTAGATTCTCACTCGTGTGTTAGCCGCAACAGACGTCCATGGGCTGAATAAATAGGGTGTCCACAAAACCCTAAGGAAGTTGCCTTGTATGGAATATGGAATCTTTTTTCTTTGATGAAGTAAATATATTAATGGAGAAAACATGTACACGGTGAGACAATTACATATGCCGCCACAAAATGAGTAAAAACCAAAAAAACAAAGGAAAAACATGACGGTGGTTTCGGGATCCAGTCCTCCAAATACCTAACCATCAATCCAAAATGAGATTATGGCATCATAAAAGTGTGATAATCTGTCGGGTGCCCCTTTGAATATTGCGAAAAGCTTTGAAAGCTTAAATAATATATGTCCCGCCTTACGCCTTATGGGCTGTTGGGTAGTGCGTCAAGCTCACCATTGGACCAAATACGGTAGGAATATGTGGTACAACACCATATACACTCTAGTCTTGATGATATGCACTACTTCCACTGGACTAGTGCGATAGTTTCAAAAACAGAGTGATTACGGACTTGCCAAATGAAGTACACTGTTGCGAGCAATCCTAGCCATTTGGCCTTGTAATGAACTTGTCCTTTTTGATCCACTTTGTTGCACTTAGCAGTGTGGTGGAGTTTTGAGGGATGAGGAGCCATTGTCATATAGCTGCCCAAATCGATTGCGTGAAGGCACAATGAAAAAATAAATGGGTCGATAACTCAGGAGCGGTACAGAATGTACAAGAGAGACTAATATCCATGTACTGGAGATGGTCCATCTTAAGTAATCTCTCTTGGAGTGCGAGCCAGGACGTAAACGAAAACTTTTGGAATATGGAAACTTGATTCAACTTTGAATGGTATCTTGAATAAATCCTTCTCTAGAAATCCTTGTCATAATACTGAACACAGAACTTGTTCAAGAAAGATCGTCCGCGCTATTCCAAACAGGCACAACAATAAATATGAAAGTTTTTATGCATGCAAGAATAGGATAAACTATGTCAGATAGTTTGTTTATTAAAAATACACCAACACTTCATGCACTTGAGTATACATTACGTGCGTATTACTCCACTAATATACACAAATGAGGGTAAGAGGGTCTCGGAGCTACGAAAGGATAAATTTTCACACCTGAATGCATTGAACGAAAATAAGGTTAATTCAATATAATAACAACGATGTGATTGAATTTTAAGATATCACGTTATATATATAATTACAAATTAAAAAGGAAGTTAAAATTTCACACTGATTGAGATTCAAGCTGTAGTGTTCCATAATTAAACTGATTAGGACTGCACCCTTTGTTTTTCCTTTGTAAATCGTTTTTGGCAGAAATATACTTTATGAATAATGATTATTTTATTATCAATACTAGCTTGTTACAGGATATGTAATATCACCACTAGCTTGCTCTATACTTTTAATACTTGACAGACTTTATATTTATCTAGAACACATCCACCAACCAAACCTTGATCTTTAGTGATATACATTTAATTAAATAATTCTAACATAATAAAATGGTAAAAGAAAAAACACTTATCAAGTTACTTTTAAAATTTAATGTTAGAAAGTTTTATTAAACTTTCATATTTAAAATATGTGATATTATTATTATTATTATTATTATTATTATTTTCACTCAATACATTACTAATTAATTTACGGACTTTATTTTAAAAAATATGTTATTATAATCTAATTTTTACACTTTTTCTAATTTCATTATTTCTTTGGTGTTTTTTTAGTATTTATCATGATATTGTCTATGACATGATTAGAAATATAAGTTGGGTTTTAAGTATATTTATTCTAACTTTTATATTTTTTATATATTTTGGATTTTGAAGGTTACTAACATTAGGTATTTGAAAGATTTTAGTCTAAGGTGGCTCAGAAAATAACTCCACTTAAATTTATAACATAGTTTAAAAATATGTTTGTTAAAATGTAGAATCTGAATTGTTAATTTTTATAATTAGGGCAGTTGGAGTGCGGGTCAACATACTAGTTAATTAATACAATTAGGGCAGTTGGAATCTTTGTCCTGCAACCTATTTCGTAAATTTTAGTGATATAAATTTAATTGAATAATTCTAACATAATAAAATGGTAAAAAAAAAATAATATTAAAAAAAACACTCATCAAGACTACGTTTTTAGTTTACTGCCAATATATAAGTAGTTTATATATGTGTATATTATAGTATTTGATTGGCTAAAGTATCTCTTAAATGTCATAATTTCTTAAAGTATTGTTTATCTATTAAAATATTAAAATGATGTTTTAATAACGATGTTTTCCTACAAAATTTTAAAATAAAAGTTATTTTTCAAAAAATTATGTTAGAACGTTTTATTGAACTTTCATATTTAAAATATGTAATATTATTATTATAATTTTTATTCAATAAATTACTAATTAATTTATGGACTTTATTTTAAAAAATATGCTATTATAATCTTATTTTACACTTTTTTTTAGTATTTACCATAATATTTTCTATGACATGATTAGAAAATATAAGTTGGGTTTTAGGTATATTAAGTGTTGGAAAGATTTTAATCTAAGGTGGATTGAGAAAATAACTCTACTTAAATTAATAACATAATTTAAAAATATGCTTTTTAAAATGTAGAATATGAATCGTTAATCTTTATTTTTACTTATATTTAATTATACATTAATAAGATATATATTATCTACGTTAGAGCATTGTTTAGTATATTTTTGTTGTTATTTTAGTCGTGTTTCGTGTCACGAGTCATCATCCTTTCGTTTATTTTATTTCTTGTTTTGTGCGTCTTAATATCGGGTTGTATTCGGTTGTGAATTGGATGTAGGTGGTGAAGTTCTGTTGAAAAATGTACCCAATGAGTACAAAATTTGATCCGAGAAAGTATTACAGGCGAGTCGGGATCGAGCCAGATGTGCGGGACAGGTGCAGGAAAAGTCCGGGGCGAGGACTGAAGTCCGGGCGCAGCGCGCGCTGGACCACCAGCGAGCGTTGGCCTGGCGTGGCTGTGAAGACAGGAGGTAGCGCGCATCGGCTGCTGGGGTATTAAGAGCACGTTTTCTATGTTTTAAAGACGGGATTTTCAGTTTTTTTTTTTGGACACAACTCTCTTTTTATTTCTTTACGCACTTAGTTTATCACTTCCTTAGTTCTTAGAAACACAATTTCTTTCCGGATTGAAGTGTGGATCTACACTTGGAGGTTGGATTTAAATTAGTAAGTTTCTTATTTTATGGATTCATCTCTTTATTTCTCTCCTATCTCCATGAATAGCTAAATTCCATCTAGGGTTTAGATGTTCTAAATTCCTCAATTGATTTCATAATCCCTCATGCTTTACAGATTAATTCTTGTGCTTAAATTGAATTGGATGCTTCATCAACATTTGATTCACCCTAAATGCTAGAATAGATTGAAAAATTATTCTTGTGTTTGACCTAAAATTAATCAACCACAATTCTAATCGGGAACGTGAGAATTGAAATTTGTTATTGCAATTTTAGAACTCCTTCTTGTGTGATTCATATACGCGAGTTAGGATCACCATTTAATTATGAAATACGTGAGTTGAATGTTAAACAACTTTTGAGGGTTTTAATTGAGTACAAATGCATAATTGGAAGTGAAATTAATTGTTAAATGAATGAATGTCTAAGTCATAGGCTTCAATGTCTTGATTTTATTAATTCCTTTAATTGCTTTAATTTGATTAGATAAATCCCATCAAATTGAATAGTGTGTCTAGAAGTTTTTAATTAGTGTCATATAGTGTTATTAATTGATAGCCCTGCATAATTTTCCTACGAGATTCGACTAAGGTCAACTTATCTCGTACAATAGACCTCGTTAATTGCGAGAACCTAGATATACAAAATAGGTTGAACAAGCGTGGGTTAAAATACTAGTTAATTATTACAACGCTACCTATTTCTTGATTTTAATAAAATTTTACTATACTAATAAAAGTGTTAATTATACAAAATAGTGAAAAAATGATTGTAAAAGATAAATAATAGCTACCAACATAAAAATATTTAAATTTTAGTCATTTTGAATGTTAATTACAACAAATATCCTTCTACTTAAATTTAATTGTACGGATGGTATGAATGATATTAAATGTGTGAATAATATTCATTCATACGATTCATACATACGTACAAATTAATAAAACTGAATATCACGTATGAATAGTACTATTCATACTCATAAATATATATAATAACTATAAGAATATTTTAATACAATAAATATATAAATAATTAGAATTTAAATATTATTATATTGATGATTATTATATTTTTTTAAAAATAAATTTTTTACTATTTTGTATTAGCAAATGTATTAATATATTGTTGATGAGAAGTCTAATACGAAAAACAAATAATTGCAGCCACCTAACCGTACACTGGAAAGTGACATTACACTTACTTAATTTATTAATTAATTAATTAATTAATGTGAGTATGAATTTTGGCTAATACGTCTAGTGGATGAGACAATTAGTCAGAATAAGCCAATAAGGTATCCATATATACCGTGCGTAAAATGAAAGAATCAAATTATTTAATTACTCCATTTAATATGAGCCGTTGTATAAAAAACAAAAGAGAATCTTATTCTCATGATGATTTTATTTTTTATTTCATGTGTCTATATGCATTGAAAAATGTTTGTTTGTCTCTTATTGTAAAATGATTGATTAAACTAGAACAGAAACAGTTAATTTATTGCAAATTATGTAACACATTAGTTTGAAAGTTTTTGTCATTATATGGTGCATAGATTTAATCATTGATTTTTAATATTATGCAATGGAATTAACTCTATATGTATCAATAATTGTAAACAAAAATAATAACACATATAATACTAAAATTTGGTTCTTATATACACTAAATTTTAATGTTCTATTAAGACTATATGATTTTTCAATACACCAATTTTTGCTTTTTATGTCAAGTTATGTGAACATTCAATCAGTTTTTATAGTGTTTCAATAATCTGCCTAGTGGAGTCTTCCAAGTTTTAACTTCCTGCTCATGATATGCTATATATAAATAGGTGTGTCTAACACTCCAATTTCACAACATCACAAGTCATAACACCCACACACAGAATGGGTGAAGAGAGCAGTGTAAGTTGCCTGAGGAATTCAAGGCCACCTGTAACCGATTATGTTCCCAGCATTTGGGCTGATACATTCTCCACCTCTTCTTTTAAAGAACAGGTATAATAATATTATTAAATATATTCATGCGAAATGCTAATACAAATATGAATATCACATTTTAATTTATGCATTTCACACCGCCATATGCCATGCCATGCAGGAACAACAAAAGTACGAAGAAGCAATCGAAGAACTGAAGAAAGAAGCAAGATGCATATTGTTAACGGCTGCAGCAAGCCCTCGCAAACAAATGATCTTAATCGACACCCTTGAGCGTTTGGGATTGGCTTACCATTTCGAGACAGAGATCGAACATATACTCCAACAAATCAATCAACAAACACTTCAAGACTACGATTTGTTCACTACAGCACTTGGATTTCATTTTCTCAGACAACATCACCACCACGTTTCTTGCAGTACTTAATTTATATTTCTACGACTTGTTTTTCTTTTTTTTTATTACATTAAGTGCAATGTAATTTAATTATAATTTTTTACGAGTCAGGTGTGTTCGACAAGTTCTTGGACCAGGATGCTAAATTTAAGGAAAGCCTTCTACTGAGCAGCGACACGGAGAGCGTGTTAAGCTTGTATGATGCAGCTCATGTTCGATTTCGCCACGAAAATTTATTAAAAGAGGCTGCAGTTTCTACAAAGCAGTACTTGAGAGGTATTGAAGCAGAGCTTCTAGACTCTTCCCTCAAGGAGAAAGTGAATCGAGCATTGAAGCACCCTCTTCATAGGGATGTTCCCATCTTCTATGCAAGATTTTTCATCTCTATTTACGAAAAGGATCTCTCCAGAAATGAATTACTTCTCAAACTAGCCAAACTCAATTTCAATTTCTTGCAGAATTTGTACAAGGAGGAGCTCTTCCAACTCACTGGGTAATATATATATATATAGTACTTAATTATTATTTTATGGGTCACGTTACATAGTAAAATTTAATATATTTAATTATTTATAATTTTGGAAAAAGGTGGTGGAATAAATTTGATGTGAAATCCAAGTTAACATACGCAAGAGATCGATTGGTGGAGGCGTATCTTTGGGGAGTGGCATACCACTACGAACCTCAATACTATAATGTCAGAATAGGACTTGTGAAAGGCATACAGATTACTGGAATCATGGATGATACATATGATAATTATGCTACCTTGAATGAAGCTCAAATTTTTACACAAACCTTGGATAGGTAACTCTCTCTCTCTCTCTTTAAATCATTGGACCACGTTAACTATGTACTATATGCGTGGGGCAATGCTTGTATAAATTATAAAACTTGAGATCTTCAGTCAAGGTCTTTTATCATTGGTTATACTATGGGACAAAAGTGTATAAAAATTTATATTCATTCTTAACGTTTTCTTTGTTATGTTTTGAAGGGTCTGTTAAAACAAAATGATTTTTTTGAGTTCTTATATATTTTGGGAAACTAATATATTTTGCATCTGGCATGGTCAGATTCAAACTCCACCAATGAGATAAGGCAATATTTAATAATTGGATTTATTAATTATTTTAGTAAAATGAAATGTTGGCAGTGAGTCAGTCACTAATTTAGAATAATACTCCTAATTTAGAATCATTCATCAAAATTTATAATACAATCTTCTTTTTATTAGTGTGAATGCACATTATTTTTCCTTTACACTTAATTGGGGATTAAATTTTGCAGGTGGAATGCGAATGAAGTTGATGGACTTCCTGATTATATGAAAATTGTTTATGATTTTATTTTGAGTATATACGAAGATTATAAATGCAGCGCATCAAAACATGAAAAAGGATTTTCAGTTCCTTATTTCAAAGAAGCGGTCAGTGGCTCTCTCCTTTAGAATGAAACAATCAAGCAATATTAATCTCCTAACGTTGAGCTAACATACACATGATGTGTTATATATATGCATACTGTCCTTTTAATGATTGCATGTTTGTACGAACTGTATAAATCATTCAATCAGGTGCAAGAACTGAGTAGTGCTTACAACCAGGAGTTGGAGTGGGTAACAGAAAGAAACATGCCTTCATTCATAGAGTATGCAAGAAATTCGGAAATAACAAGCTCCCTTTATATGATGTTCGCTGTTATTATCCCAGGTCTCAAATCTTTGACCCCAGAAACAATTGATTGGGTCAAGACTGAGCCTCTAATAACTGTATCAACTGCTATGATCGGTCGATACATGGATGACATCGGCTCTCAACATGTAAGCTTCTCACACGGTGTGTTGTTGGGTTGGCATAATGATAGACGACTGTTTATATTTAAGGCAAAAAGTTTCGAAATCGGCCAGTAATTTGAGGGATAATCAAACCATCTACAGTACTCCAGATATATGGTTGTTTAGAATATTTTCTTTATTTAAATCTGACGAAAACAAGCAAAAATGTGAAATGCAGGTTAAGTAGTGTAAAAATTCCATGTTTATATTAAATTTACATAATGGAAAGTTTGCAACCTAATTTAATCTTCAATGATTATGTGCATTTTGAAGCGGGAGAGTAAAGGTGGGAAAGTGCTGACTGCAGTGGATTGCTACATGAAACAATACAACGTATCAAAGGAAGAGACACTCTCTAAGTTTGGGGAACTGGTTGAGGATGCATGGGAGGATTTGAACAAGGAATGGGTTGAAACGACATCGTTTCTGCCTACAGAAATTGCAGTGCAATTTCTCAATTACGCTCGAATGTGTGATGCATGCTACAACAGTAACGATGGAGACGGTTATACAGATCCTGCAATCTTCAAGTCTAATGTTGTTGCTTTGTTTCTTAATCCTCTTCTCATTTGATTCCCTTGTTTCTTACTTTGTCTTTCTTGTAGTTAATTTGTTGTTTGTCGCTCCTATTTATTTCTCAATTTGTTGTTTTCTTGCTAATAAATTGGTAAAAGACCACGCACATGTCCAAAATTATTAGTATTACATAAATGTATTTTGGGTAGATGTCGAAATATGCTTTTATGTTTGATTATTTGTAATAAACTTGTTTTTACTTTTATATAATAAGAATAAATATTTTATAATTGGTTTGTAATTTATTTTTTTATCGATTATTTGTTACAAAAAAAAATCAATTTCAACATTATAGATTGTATGGTGGATCGTTGCATTTATTTTGGTGTACATGTAATTGCATATTGTTTCGCTCAAACAAGTACGTGGCGTTGTTTAGACCAGACCCACT
>JAPKLX010000619.1:30345-41578 GCA_026898415.1 Leonotis leonurus
TAAACCCTAGACTAGAAAATAAAAACGTGAAGTAAAACTGGTAGAAGGGTGTCCATCTGAAAATCACGCGGAGGAGGTTTAAATAAGAGAAGGAAAATCCCGTCAAGCTAGCGAGCGCTAGGGGGTAGCGAGCGCTACCTCAAAGTTCTGTCTTGGAGATTTTTCAGGGGCCAGCGGTCGCTAGGGGGGTAGCGACCGCTAGCCCCCAGTTCTGTCCGTCTTGGGTTTCTAGGGGGTAGTGAGCGCTAGGGGGTAGCGCTCGCTACCCCCAAGTTCTGTTTTGAGAAATCCCGTGGGGGTAGTGAGCGCTAGGGGGTAGTGACCGCTACCCCCTTGTTCTGCCTAAGAGACCTAGTGATCACTAGGGGGTAGTGATCACTACCCCTACGCAATGTCTTCACTCCTTTTTTTACGTCTTTTCGTCTCGTTTCTCTTTTCGAGTCTTGCTACTCCATTTTTGTCGATCATAACCTACAATGCAACATATAAAAGACCAAAGCATCAATTCGAACAATAATAATCAACATTATAAATGAAAAATGCGAGAGAAACGAGACCAAAAACGGATAAAACACATATTTGCATTGTATGGTTTCACAATGAAATAAGTTCTTCTCTACTCAAGTGAGACTTTGTTAGAGAAAATATGCTTTTATGTTTGAATATTTCTTGTTTCTTCATCTATGTCAATAACATTAAAGTATATGTATGCACTGATTTGAAGTTGTGAGTGATTATGTGTATGTGGGTGCATCATATCTCAAAATTAGTCTCAATACTCAAGTTGGACTTTGTTAGAGAAAATCTAGGCCTGAACTTCTCAACAAACTAGAAAATAAGAATTTATCTATATCATATCTTCTAGGAAGACGGTGGATATCATGGAGAGCATAAATTTAGGAGCAAAAGTGTAAAATCCTGAAAAATCAATACGTTTATTTGAAATTTTATTTAATATTATTATTATTAAGAAAATCTCGTTTGAATATATTAGATTTTTATTTTTATTTTTTTTAGCGTAATTATAAATTTTAATTATTTAAGATAAATGTTTGACTACAACGGTAACGTTTACACATGATTAAATTGGAAAAATAATTTTTCTTGTCACGTGATTATAATACCTAATAATAGAGCTCGTCGAGACGAACCCGTGGACACCAAGATCGTAAAAATCGGACATCGTTTGAGTGCTCGGCGAATTTTTAAAGTTTAAGACGAGAGGGATATATATACATTTCCTTCCTCCTTCCTCCTCATTTGTTTCACTCAACCCAAATTATAGAGTGAGAGACTAGACAGGACCACCGGACCACCGCCAGCCGGCCGGCCACCTTAACTGCCGGAAAGCCGCCGGACATCCGCCGGCCGGCCACCGGACCACCGCCAGCCGGTCACCGGAAATTTTTTCCGGCGACTAAATGAGCCCAAATTTCACCCCGAGATTCCTTTCGACGTGTAGATTCTAATTCCAGGGTCCGATTTTCCAGAAAATGGCTGGAAGGTAGCCATGCAAGGCAAAACTTTTGGCCAAGGTAGTAAGTTTGATCTTTCTTACCTTCTAATTTCTCCATTGTCATCCTTCACCTCTCACCCCTTCTTTCTACCCTTTTCACAACCATGCTCCGGCAAGAAGAGGGCAGCTCCGGTGAGGAGAGGAAAACTCGGCAAGCCCACCTTGAAAGCTTCACCTTCACTCAATTATCTTAGCTCTTCAATATGGTAGTCATTGTTCTTTCTCCTTACCAATTTAGACCGAAATATGGTAGGATTATGAATTGTCTTGTGTTAGTATCTGATAATATAGTTATTTGATTTGAAGATTAATAATTTGATGTTGTGTTAGTGATAAAACATGATGAACTAGGAGACTAAATCTTGCTTTACATTCTTATGTTGAAGCTTCTGCCCGTTTTTCTGTTTCGTCGTTTCTGTATAGTATGAATATCCGAATTTTGGTTTTGTTAACATGATAAAATATTAGAACGAGTTAGGAGTAATCTCCAACTTGAATCACTCAGTTTCGTTATATTTTTGATTTGTTATGAATTTTTCAAAATGATTGCGTAAACTGTCAAATCCTGCGAAAATCTGGGCATTTGTCTAACTTTGAAAATTCGGTAAAAATTGAGTAAAATGATTTTATGTAGTTTGTTTTCAGAATATAAAACTTTTAGACGTTATGGTCACTTTAAAATTTGATTTGATACAATTTGAGTTATTTTCGATTTATTATGATTTTTCAAATTCAACTGCTCATTTAACTTGAATATGTGTGCTTGCGAAAATTATTTCGAAACTATGTGATTTTATTTTAGATTATTGGCTCAATGAAACTCAAAACTGTTTTTATGGCATGTTCCTTATGATGCTTTTAGTATTTGTGTAAAATTTCACATTCATTAGATTTCGTTCGATAGACTAACAAAAATACAAGTTTTAAACGTTTTAAAAGGTCTTGAAAGTATACCCTCATATTTTTATTCTTTGAGGGGTATTAAAAATGAATTTTAAATATGTTCTCTTGAAAAATATTGACTTTGGAATTTTGGAAAGCTATTGTTGAAATTTCACAAATTTATTTTTAATAGTTGAGATAAATTTCCTTTCGAAAATGTGTCTGTGTAAGTTTTCACTAAGATCACAATTGGAAGTCCAAACATATCTCAACTCATTAGTCATGACGAATTCCTTTACTTTTAAATAAAACTTAGAACATGATTATTTCGAATAAATATAATGAGAAATCCACAATCCTATTAAGTTGAAACGAGTCATTACTCGAAGTTGACGAACGATGTGATTATTTAAAGTAGTCGTTTAGTCTAGCTAAGTTTTACTCCTTCTATCTTGACGCTCGAATTGACTACAAATGGATTGAAATTGATTAAGTGGTTGGACGAGTCTCGTAAATGATGATCATCGGGTAATAAATAGGTCAACATTAGAATGGTTAGACATTAAGTTGAGGAAGCACTAGAAGTGATTAAGGTTGGAGAAGATGTTAGCGCCTATCAATTTGTACTTAGCCATGAGATTCATCTTGTAGGGTCTTACCGAGGAATATCAACTATCATATACAATGGAATGTGAGCTCCATACATCGGTAACAGGTGTGGGTCTATTTACAGTACGGTATTTTGAGTTAATAAGCTCGAACTGCTTTTTATGAAAATGTGAATTTACATGCCAAATGTTTTATTATGCTCATGTGTATCCTATATGTGATGGATTGGTATTACCGTACCCATTGATTGGCGCTGCCAATGATGTAAGTTAACAATTGTGCCTTGAGCCGGATCCGGCCAAGGATTACACGGAAAGTCCGGATCGGGTGAACTTGGCCAGGTTCCCCGGTCTTGGCGAAAAGGGATTATTCGTGGAAGACTTCGGTTTTCCCCGTCTAGTCGCAATGAGGAACACAATGAATGAGCAAAGAATGATGACGAGCTCGATATGATGGTAAAATGTATGTTTTCATATGTGTATGGTGGGCTTTTGTTTTGAAACGCCATGCATCATATGGTTGGGCATGTAATATTCTTTAAATGACGATTTATGTTGTTTTTCACTGAAAAAGTCGGGCAACGACTCACACTGAGTACACAAGTACTCAGCCCAAAATATTTTTCAAATGTTTTTTTTCCAGATTTTAGGAGGACGGTGATGAGCTGGCGACGAGGTGGGCCTCATCGAGAGTCTTATTCATATATGTCGATTACGTTGGTGATATAAATGTCATATTGTTATTTATTCCGCTGCTAGTCGGTTTCATCTTATTGATGACCCTCATTATCCAAACTCATGGTCTATCATGTTGACTATCAATATAAAACTTTCAACTTTTGATCCTATTTATTTCAATGTTTACGGTTCAATGTCTTCATACATTGAACTCGTGTCGTATCTAGAGTGTCCAAAATCCTAGAGTTTACCCTTCTATTGTTAATCATTACTTTGTAGTTATGAAATATTTCTCAATTATATTTTCGTTGAATTCTTATTCCGCATAGGCCCCATCCTGCGGGGCGTGACAAAAAACAACAAACAAGCCTATATAAAGAAGTGGCAAGTCTCATTATGAAGGAGAGTGCGTGCGCAACATGAGAGAAGTAATCTTTATTGATTATTTCTTGAGTTTATATTCTATACATTGGGTTTGTGATTGTGAGATAATTGTTGTGAGAGAAGTATCATTTAATTTGCGAATTGATTGCTCGGTTGGGTCATTGGTAGTGTGGACCAATTTCAAGTCCACTTAGGAAGAGTGTAAACGGGTGAGGAGAAATCTTGTGATATGGATTTCTTGTATCTCTAAAACTATTTAATAGTGGATTGTTCTCTTGTGTTCGAAACTCCTTAGACAGGTGTTCCCACGTCGAACTGGGTTACCAATCTCGTGTCTCTGTTTGTGTCCTAGTTTATTTTTTTGTAATTTACCAATCTCGCGTCTCGCACAAAAGTAATCTTCAAGTTTTATAATTTATACAAGCTGCATCATACAAGTTTAACACGCTCTCTGCGTCGTTGCTCAGTAGAAGGCTTTCCTTAAATTTAGCATCCTGGTCCAAGAACTTGTCGAACACACCTGACTCGTAAAAAATTATAATTAAATTACATTGCACTTAATGTAATAAAAAAAAAGAAAAACAAGTCGTAGAAATATAAATTAAGTACTGCAAGAAACGTGGTGGTGATGTTGTCTGAGAAAATGAAATCCAAGTGCTGTAGTGAACAAATCGTAGTCTTGAAGTGTTTGTTGATTGATTTGTTGGAGTATATGTTCGATCTCTGTCTCGAAATGGTAAGCCAATCCCAAACGCTCAAGGGTGTCGATTAAGATCATTTGTTTGCGAGGGCTTGCTGCAGCCGTTAACAATATGCATCTTGCTTCTTTCTTCAGTTCTTCAATTGCTTCTTCGTACTTTTGTTGTTCCTGCATGGCATGGCATATGGCGGTGTGAAAGGCATAAATTAAATGTGATATTCATATTTGTATTAGCACTTCGGACGATGAAATTTATGTCTGTCGTAACCAACGACGGTATAATTCCTTCGTTAGTCCGTCGTTAGCTGACGACGTACTTTGAATTCCGTCATCCGAAGGGCTAACGACGAACGAAATACAAACGGATATGGTCCGTCGTTAGTCCACCGGAACGATGGAAATCAAGGGCTAACGACAGAATAATCCGTCGCCAATACCCTTTTTTTGTAGTGAAATAATTTATCATAACGTTTTAAAAATGCGTTTATTTTGTATAAATATAGTATTTTTCATAAATATAGTATTTTTCATAAATATAATATTTTTCATAAATATAGTATTTCTTCATAACACGATAATTCATTTAATGTAGCAGCTTCTAAAGCGGTAATATATTCAACTTCCATGGTGGAGTCCGCGATGCATTTCTTCTTCACACACCGCCATGTCATGACTCCGCCTACCAAGGTTAACACATAACCAGAGGTAGATTTTCTCGAATCTCTGTCCATTTGAAAATTAGAATATGTATAACCCAAAGGACATAAGTTTTCTGAATAGTAAATCAAACAATACTCCTTAGTCCGTTTAAGTTACTAGAGTATATTATTTACTAAAGTCCAATGGTCATTTCCTGGGTTAGAATGATATCGTGCGACTTTACCAATGAAAAAACAGATATCTGGCCTAGTACACATCATAGCGTACATGAGATTACCGCCCGCCGAAGTATGTATCTGCCTCATCTCCTCAATATCACTTGGTGTTTTAGGATAAATGTCTCGAGAAAGAGTGACACCATGCCTAAAGGGTATGAACCTTTCTTGGAGTCATACATGCTAAAGAGTTTAAGCTCTCTCTCGATATATGATTCCAATAATAAGTGATATATAAATTATTTAGATTTTTCCAAGCTCATATGTAAAAGTTGGAAAGAGTTAGTTTGTGTATTTATACGATATGTTGGAACGTAAAGAAGTGGCGTAATAACATAAATATGATAAATGATTAATATAGCATAAAGATAGAAGGATGCAATAGCCGAAAAACTTCTAATTATAATAGTTGACAATCAAATAAATTATAAGAAGAAGAATGAGATTATGAATTGATGATTCCATAGAAAAGAGTATGATTTTCTTATTCTTAATTGTTTTACTAATGTAAGGTCCAGTTGAGAAAGGAAAAGAAGTAAAGAAAGAGGGAGACGAAATCCTGGATTATATAGATTAAATCATTCAGGTGGGCTTTCGAACTAAAGAATTATTTGTGTTGATATGTTGTTATGTTTAAAAAGGTTTGACTTGCCTATTTTGAGCATGTTGCATTTTACCTATCTACAAGAGAATTACGATATCGGCCTTATGCAGGACGAGCTGCTGGTAAAGGTTTGTGTACACATTGGACCGTGAGTCAGCTAGCGGTTTGGCCGGTCAGAGTGTTTGAGAGGGAGGCCTACCTCTCAACACGTGCGTGTAGATATGGTATTATAGATATGAGATGATTGTCTGCAGACACATGACATGCATATTCAGTTTTTATTGGTTTTGAGAAAGAAAAGATATATGTTTAAAGAAGCGTATGCATGTTATTTCTTAAAAGTCCTGTGTATGCTAAAGTTGGCAAGTCAACAATATAGCTCTAAGAGCAAGTTTTTAAATGTTTTCGGCATGTGTCCACTGAGTGCTTTATGTACTCATGCCCTGCATGTATTTTTAAACGTGCAGGTTGAGCTGGGAGATGGCAATGGAGATGAACACTGTAGCTTACTTTTGACATGTAAATATTGAGAGGGATTTATGGTCATCTTGTTAAACCTAGTTGAAAACATACTTTGTAAGCCCTGAGTTATAGGTCGTCATACATATAGCTCATCCACTCTTCCCGTTGCGGAACTCTGTTTCCTTTTTGTTGTTAATCTGAATGCTTGGTACCATTACGTTTTGTTAGTTTATGAGATCCTTGTTGGTATTTTCCTTTGTGAATCATCGTGTTCAACTATTTATCCTCATTGTCTGAGTTTTGTCTTTGGTAAATTGAAACCTGAGTTCATAACTTGTCTGAATTTTATTTTCGCTAGAAATAGGACAGCGTGTTGGAACCCCTTTTTCGTTCGTCTCATCTATCCAAATTCTTTCAGAACTGGTACCATTTTAAAGATATTCTCAATACCTTTCTAACGGTTCCTTCGGATGTCAATTCGGAGTCCGGATGAGTAAGTTATGATCGTTTGAAGTTAGAGTGTCAAATCTGCTCTGTGGATTCCTGCGAAAATTCGATTCAATTTATCCCTGAGATTCACTTTCATTTCCAAGAGTTTCTTTGTTAACCGAGTCATGGTCTAATTACTTAACTAAGATAGGGTTAAGAAATTGGGCTGTGACAGTTTGGTATCAGAGCGGTTCTCTTTCTTGAGTCTATGAGTTAGTAAAAGCTCACTGTTCAGAATCCATCTCCTACGGCTCAACCAGGTAAGAAGTTAGAATACATTTTCAGATAAGTTGAGAATTTTAATTTTAGCATGCAAGTGTTGTGTTTATTTATAGACCCCGATTTGGGAAGTCGTGCAAAATATGAGTTCAGTTATTTTGTCTGTGTGAAGTTTAGATGAATCTTGAAAAGAATAGAAAGAGAAGGTAGTAAGATAGATAAGAATTTATTGTATAAACACATAAGTTGTATTTTATAGGATGGTGAGAACCGTGACTACTCCAAGAAAGAGTACGAGGCCTGGACCTACAATCATGAGAAGAACAAATAGTTTCTATGAGCTTAGAAGAGGAGAACAACAAAATTTGATCGAGTTTCAGGAGCAATTTCGGAGCATGTGGTGCCGGGTCAGAGAGTTCGTGGTAACTGAGTTTGATGGTATAATTCAATTAGTGAATATTTTACCTGTTGATTGGCAAGGATGGGCTGCTTCTCGTGCACTTGATTTCATTGCTGATAATCAGGGTCTTGCTGAACCAGTTGATTTTAATGGATTTATCGATGTTATCATTAGACAATATCAAGGTACTCAGAGTCCACCCCTTGGTTCTTATCCTTCTTTGGAGGAGTTTAAGCTGTCCATTCCATTATTTCATCGGATATTCGTATCCGGAATGAAAATTCTCATCCAGAGGCTCGAGAAACCATTGTTTTAGAAACAATTGTTGAAGAATCCACTTCTGTTGAGCCTAATGATCCTATTGTTCCTTCGGATCATGAATTGATCATTTCATAATCTCAACCGATTCTTCTTGATGATGACCTTCCTCAGAATGCTTCTGACTTTTCTGATCTAGATTCCGAGATGTTTCCTATTGATTTGGATTGGTATGATCAACCCTTTGCTTCACCATCACATCAAGCCATTCCAGATGATTTTCTATCTGAGATCTCATCTTCACCCCAGAGTCCACTTCCATTTGAATCTTCACAGTCAGAAGCAGGATCTTCTCGATTAATGAAAGTTAAGAGATCTTTTAAATATGAACCTGAATTTTTACCGAGTATTGGCACTACGAAGCAACAGCCCCTCCAAATTAGCCAAATGTCTTTCATTACAAATCCCTCCGAATTAGAACCATCACTCTCATTTACTAGTCGCTCTTATGGACCACCACCACCAGAGTCAGACAGCATGGAAGAAGAGTCAGAGTTTGAGAATGATGAAGATGAGCTAAAATTTAATGAAGCAACAATTGGTGTCGAAAACAGTAGGATCAACATCGACCAGGAGCAAGATGGAAGTAACGTTGATTTGTCACGAAGGCTAGATTAAGGGATAGAGAGGAGTTCTCTATTACGAGAAAGGAACAAGGGAAAGTTTAGTGATGTGCATATGTAAATAGTTAAGGAAGTAGTAAAATAGAATGTAGTATGGGATAGTGTGAAATAGATAAGTGGGAGCCCTACTATGTACCAAAACTTTATTTGATAAATAAAACTTTATCTTCCTTAAAAGAAGTTTCTTCTTTGACCTGCAAACTTGAACTTGTGATATTAACATTTTGTTTCATCCTTACTTGAACCTATTATTTAAACATGAGAAACTATTTTTATTGAGTTTGGTTTGTTATTGGAAACACCCTGCATTCCTTTCAAATTGATTGTATACATAGTGCATATGTTGTTCTCATTAAATTGTAATTGCAGTATGCCACCTCGACGTCGTCTCCCTACACCTGAAGAAGTAGAACAAGAAAATGAAAACACTCCTCAACATTCTTCTGCACCTGTACTTCCTCAACCTAACCGAAAGATTGCTGAACTTTTTCTCCGTCAAAACCCTCCCACTTTTAGCGGAACTGGTAGTCCTGCAGAAGCAGAAGAATGAGTTCGTACTATAGAACGAATCTTTAAATTTTTGGAATTTTCAGATCGGGAATGTCTTTTATGCATCTCTTTTCAGTTAAAGGTTCCTGCCGATTTCTGGTGGGAAGCGCGCCAGAAAACTCTTACACAAGAACAGTTGGAAGGCTTTACTTGGGAACAATTTAAGGAGGAATTATTTGCTAAGTATATTACACGAAGTTATCGGAAGCAGAAAGAAATAGAGTTCACTAATTTGAAGCAAGGGAAGAAGTCAGTGGCTGAGTATGACCGAGAATTCTGCAGCCTAGCTCGATATGCTCCTTATAAAATCGAGACGGATGAGAAGATGGCAGAATTATTTCGATCAGGATTACGTCAAGAAATAAGAGTTATTTTAGCAAGCCAACCCTCTTTATCGTATGCTGAGACATTAAATCGAGCTTTAGACATGGAATTGGAAATGCAACCCGAAAAGATGGTAATGGAATCCACTCCAACACCATCACAGACGCAAATTCCACCGAAGGCGGCATTTCCAAACCTAAAGTTTAAAGGAAAAAGGAAGTGGGAAATGAAAGATTTTCCAAACAAGAAACCATGGCAAAAGTTGAGTCAGACTACACCAATTCAATTTCGACCATCCTCTCAGAATTTGACTCAAGTTTCTCCAAATTCAACTGCATACCTTTATGTCCCAGATGTAATAGAACACACGCAGGAGTTTGTAAGTGGGGCAGCAATAGTTGTTACACTTGTGGCCAGGTGGGTCACTATTCCAACAATTGCCCTAACAAGAAGAATGCATCTGGGAGTGGAAGAAAGCAAGGTTCTTCAAAGCAAGCGCTACAGATGAAGGCTATAAGTGGAGGTGTTCAACCGCAAGCTCAATTACAACAGACACATCAGCTATATCAGCAGCAACCACAGTATCAAAGAGCATTTGCTTTAACCCAGAATCAAGTGTGAAAAAGTGCTGAGAATCTTACAGGTATGGGTACTTTAAATAATGTACCTATAAAAATTCTTTTTGATACTGGAGCTTCGCACTCTTTCATTTCAACAGCATGTGTCGATACTTTTAAATTTAAGATAGAAAGAAGTGATCAAAGTTGAAAAGTAGTAACTCCATTGGGTAAATTCTCCGTAGTTTCTCACATATGCCCTAACTTAGAATTTAAGTTAGGACTTCTCGAACTAGAAGCAAAATCCTTGAAATTGCTACCTATGTGAGATGTAGATATTATCTTGGGAATGGATTGGTTGATAGAGAATCACGCTACAATTAGATGCGAGCAACGAGAGATTTCGTTTCAACCACCAGGAAAAGAACCTATCTATTTCTATGGTATGGAAATGAACAAAAGAGATATACCAATAATTTCAGCCCTACGAGCATACAAGTTGATGGGAAATAAGGATACTCATGTCTATTTGGTATATTTAAATGAAGATAATAAGAAAGAAAGGAGGATAGAAGAGGTACCGGTAGTTAGAGAATATCAAGATATATTTTCAGAAAAATTACCCGGATTACCTCGGGATAGACAATTGGAATTTACAATTGATCTAGAACCTGGAGCGGCACCTATTTCAAAAGCACCTTATAGAATGGCCCCAAAATAATTACAAGAATTGAAAGTCCAATTACAAGAGTTTTTGGACTTAGGGTTCATTCGATCCAGTGTTTCTCCTTGGGGTACACCAGTCTTATTTGTTAAGAAGAAAGATGGTACCTTAAGAATGTGTATAGATTATAGAGAATTAAACAAGCTCACCTTGAAAAATAAATATCCGTTACCTCGGATAGATAATCTCTTCGATCAATTGAGAGGAGCTAGTGTTTTCTCTAAGATTGATTTGAGATCAGGTTACCATCAGTTGAAAATTCGACAAGAGGATATGTTGGGAACCCCACAATATATTCTAAGTTTTGATGATGTTCACTCA
>JAPKLX010000619.1:56578-68622 GCA_026898415.1 Leonotis leonurus
CTAAACAAGAGCAATCATTATTCCACCATTATTCCGCACTCACTTAACACTCAGAAAGTAATAAGATCACTCTTATTATTTAGCTAAGTGTTTTCATTAAGAGAGTAATCTGTTTGGACTAAACTGCTATCGATCTGCTTATCCCCCCCCCATACACCAAACCTTGCTCTTTCGGGACCAACAGTTGTTGTGCCAAACAACCCCTCCCCTCAGGTACTCCCTGCCTAGGGATGGCACCGCTGGATTCGATTCTTCTCATCCAAAGCCCCGGCTCTGATACCAATTATTGGATCGGGAGCGCCCATCAGAATTGACGTACTGGCCCCACACACCAACACCGTCAATCTCGCACCTCGGATTATGGCCGTGAATCGTCATATCCCCTAGAGTTGTTGTGCCCAACAACCCCTCCCCTCAGGCACTCCCTGCCTAGGGATGGCACCGCCGGATTCGATTCTTCACATCCGAAGCCCCGGCTCTGATACCAATTGTTGGATCGGGAGCGCCCATCAGAATTGACCAACTGGCCCCACACACCAACACTTTCTTTCCCAGCCTGCTTTGTCCTCACTGACAGGCTGACCCAGGACACTTCCCAGTAGGTCACCCATCATAGTATTGCTCCAAGCCAAACACGCTTAACCTTGGAGTTTCTACTAAGGGGTCACCTGAAAAGATGATGCACCATGTTGGTATGAGTAGTACTAATCAATTTATTTAACCTCTCGTTAATAATGGTAGTGTAGGCCCTTTTCGACTGAGGCAGGCCGTACTCCCATAAGTTTTCTCGGGTACAATACACGGAGGACCCCCCCCCTCCGGGAGGTGCTGGAGTCCACTTCCCAACATGATAAACACTTAGAAGATAGCAAGAGTGATCTTGTTATCAACAGAGCGTTATGTGCGGAATATGGTGGACTTAGTTTGTGCTCTTTATTAGAAAACCTTTAGAAAACTTAACCAAGTAGATTAATAGATTGATTAAGAATGGAGATTGAATGCTCATGCTGGTTAGTGAATAAAATAACTGAAAGTAAAGATGCGTAAAGTAAATAACACTGTTGTTTTACGTGGTTCGGGAAATCCCCTATGTCCACAGTCCAATCCAAACCGGATTAGATATCCACTACTAGGATACTCTCTTCTTTATTCTCGCTGAGGACAAGCCACAAGTTTCAATCACAACCAGATTAAAACTTATGCACGAATAAGGGTCGTGTCCCTTTACAACTTGCAGCAACTACTACAGAGTACCTTCACGTTAATCCATTAGAAAACTACTAGCTAGTGAAGATATCCTCCTTCTTCTTCTTGATAAGACAGATTTAAATCGAGTGGTGTGATTTCGATCACAAACGGCTTAGAGCTCAATCTGAAATGTAGAAATCTCCTCAATGAATGCTTTGATGAGTGAGTTGATTTCTGATCAAAGTAACATCTTGTTGATAGTCAGTTTATGCTTCGTGTGTCCGTACTCTTCCAGACTTGGTTCCAAGCTTTTATAGATGTAGAATTTTTAAATTCTAACCGTTGGGCTTGATTGGCTTGTAGTTTTTACATTCCAGATTGTGTTCGAGCCGTTCGTGATCGAAATCACACCATACTTGATTCAAGTCTTGTCTTATCGAGAAAAAGAAGGAAGATATCTTCGCTAGATAGTAGTTTTTCTAGTGGATTAACGTGAAGGTACCTTGTAGCAGATTTATCTACAAGTTGTAAAGGGACACGACCCTTATTCGTGCACAAGTTTCTTTCTTGTTTTGACAAGAACTTGTAGCTCGTTCTCAGCGAGTATGAAGAAGAGAGTATCCTATGTAGTGGATATCCAATCTAGTTTTGATTGGACCGTGGACGTAGGGGGTTTCCCTAACCACGTAAAAACAATTGTATTTTTTTACTTTACACACTTTATTTTCAGTTGTTTATTCACTAACCCAACACTTGCATTCAAACTTGTTTTGATTTAATCAATCCCTTAATATATTTGGCTAAGTGTTTATCAAGGTTTTCTAATAAGAGTAACACACTAAATCTATCATGTTCCGCACACTACACTCTGTTAGATAACAACATCATTCTTGCCATCTGCCTAGCGTAACTCACGAGAGAGAAATTGTCTTGACATATCACACAACGATCTGGTAGTGAACTTGGTCAGCGATCTGATCTTTCATACATAGCAATCTCATCTACGAGAAAGCATAATCTCTCTAGTTAAATAGTCAAGTAAACTGAAAAAATTTGTATTTGGTGTATTCCGTATTCCCCCACCCCCTCCCCCTAAACCAAACCTTGGGTATTAGTAATCGCCTTAGCCAGAAGTGCTCGACTGTCAGTCATACATAATCGCGTCTCAATGATACGAGTTGATAAATCCGCGTGAGGCGTTCAGAAAGGTTTATTATATAAGAAACCTGTCCGGTTGAGAATTTATTCCATATGTAATATTAAAGGTCTGAACCGGATCACTCATGAATAAATATATTCATTAATTATGAGTTGTCAGCAAACTCAATTAATTAATGGATTTTAGAAAATCTTAAACGCGGGAAATAATTAATGACAAAAGAGTTACGTCCGTAATTCGAATGAATCAAGATGAGTTCAATATTTATCCTATAGTGGAGTTGATAAATATTTATAATAGAACTGCTCTTTGTTGCAATTACATGGAGTAATTAATTGGAGAACAATTTAATTTAAATTAATTAATTTAAGTTTAAAGGTGGGCCAGCCAATTAATTAAATTCAATTGGGCCCAACAAGAGACTTGAAAATTAATTTAATCTAATTATTGATTTGTCCAAGCCCATATTAATTTAAATATAATTCAAATTTGAATTTGAATTATAGTTGTAACTGCAAGAGATAAAGAGAGGATTCTAGTTTCTATTATTTGGGATATAATTTATTCTCCTTAGAAGCCCTATCCTAATCCACTATGTCTATAAATAGAGAATAAGAAGAAGCCACTTTCTCTCTCCCGAAACACAGAAATAGGCGCTGCATAAGAGATTTAATTCTCTTATTTTCAAAAATTACTTTGAAGAGTTGCCTCTTCGATTTTCAACTCTTCTATTGTTCTGACGTTTAGCAGTGCATCAAGGAAATAATACTCGATTTTCAACTCTTCACACATCGGGATGCTCCATAGCTCTCTGGTGTGAGATGTATTCCAGGAAAATCTTGGAGTACAAAATGATCTGCCTCATTTTCCAATAATTGAATCACCACTTCTGCTTTCCTTTTTTTCTCAGTGTCCTCGTCGATCTCCTCTTCTTCTTCTACCTCCTCACTAATTTTCTCCAATCGATTTGGTGAGGGTGTTGCAGTCATGGAAAGCGAGAAATCTTTCCCTTTCCTAGGATTATAGGATGACTCGGGCATCATGTCGTGAAGTATTTCCTGATCTGGGTCATGAGACTCAGCTTCTGGTGAGGCAGGTTGTGTTTTCCTTAGCCTCCTCCTCTCCTGCTTTGGCTGAGTGGTAGAGGATGTCTTAGTCTCTGAAGAGCATGCCCTCTTAGCTGGCTTTCTATTCTCCTTCTTTTCCTTTGTATCCTTCTTCTCCTTAGAATCCTTCTTCTTTTCTTTTGTATCCTTCTTCTCCTTAGAATCCTTCTTCTTTTCTTCCCCCTTAGTTGGAGCTACCCAGGTGGGGTTAGAGTTCCCCATCTCCAGCAGGTGGCTCATGTGTACATCATCTTTTACCTTGTTGAACAAGGTATATGATAGGCCTAGTGACATCTCCAGCTGGTGCTGGTCCTTAGGCAAGGTAAGTTGCACATTGAAAGGGATGGCTCCTTTCCATACTTGCTGCTTGAAAAACTTCTCGATCATGTAGCTTATCTTGGTGGAATGTCTCAAATTTCTCTTCACTGTCACAGAAACAATCCTGTCCTCATCTCTGGTCTCTACAACTAATCTAGCCTCTTTGGCCAGCAGATCAAATAGGATTCTGCACCAATTGACCTTTAGATTTAGAACTACGGTAGTAAATATCCTCATTTTTTCCGGAGTAACCTGGTCATAAGACCCATTGTGTGTCATAAAAATCATCTGCACAAATTCAAATAATAGTTTGAATCCTGGTGCAAGGAGCGATCTGTTGAACATTCTTCTAGTGTAGTGAACTGGAATAACCATTATCTTTTCAATAGCCTCCTACAATTGTTCCAAGGTTATTTCAGACAAATCAATTCCTTCATCTTTCAGCATGTATGCATTCTAGATCATCTGGATCACATTATACGTTGCTTTGCTCGTTCAATCTCTAATTGGCATCAAAACACTTGCTTCATGCACCTGCTTTTCATCCTTCCATGTCAAATAGAAAGTGGCGACAGGTGTGGATAAATATATCTCAGGATGTGAAGTAACAATGTTGTGAAACCCTAATTTGAGATTTGAAGCAGTTAATAACATATAATTATCAGCTATAAAAGCAAAATATGCCAATTTCATCCATTTTCATCAAGAACCGATGAACACCATATGATAATTTCCAGATTTCCAGTATATCTTCAAGTATATTTAGACTTCTAAAGCTTCAATCAAGCACAGAAAGAATGATATACCGAATACATGTATGATTTACAAAAGTTTAATCTATGCATGAATACCACATATTTATAAAGATAAACATAGCATGCGAAGATTGACAGTTATAATATTCCAGAAATCTCATGAACTCATAATATGCATAAAAATACTCATAAACATATAATCAAATAATCAAATATAAACATTAAAACCTTTGCACTTTTTGACAATCGCGAATATTTCCTCAAGCTTTTGAAAGTCGTGAGTGTTAAAAACGACAAATGGTTCCGGTGAAATGTATTTATGTACTTCTGCAACACGGGTAGAAAATAATAGGTTTTGTGGTGCCATTTTCGAAAGATTTGTGAGATTTTTGAAAACTTTTCTCAAGATATTTGAAAACTGGAAATGATCTGTTCTTCTTCTTTCTAGTAAGCTGTTCTCTATCAATCTGATATTAGTGATCTGGTATTTGAAGTGATCTAGTCTTCTGTTTTCTAGTGAGTTGCTTCCAGTTAATCTGTTTTTAGTAATCTGCAAAGTGATCTGGTTCTGGTGATCTGTGTCTAGTTTAACTGCATATACTAATAATATGTATTTTGATGATCTATTATGTGATCTGGTATCGATCTGGTTCTCTCATCCAAACTTAGCAGTCCTAGTTTTCCATATAGCATCTTGAACCTCTCTTCTGGTAATGCCTTTGTTAGAATATCAGCTCGCTGTATTTCTCTGTGTATCTTCTCGATCAGTACATGCTTCCTTTCCACATGATCTCTTATAAAGTGATGTCTCACATCCACATGTTTGCATCTTGTATGTAGGATAGGGTTCTGTGTAATGGCATTAGCACTCGAGCTGTCACAGAATATAAGTATCTCCTTGACGTTGATCTCATAATCTTTGAGCTGCTGCTTAAGCCATAGTTTCTGTGCACAACAGCTTCCAGCGGTCATATACTTTATTTATGTTGTTGATGTAGCCATAGATGTCTGCTTCATAAAGAACCACGAGATCAGCTTATTTCCAAGAAACTAACAGGTTCCAGGAGTTGATTGCCTATCAAGCTTACATCCTGCAGAATCAGAATAACCTATTAATTCAAAATTATCATCACATGACTCTGGTTCATGACTCTGGAGTTACTTTTGTATGAATTTTCTAGAATTGTCTAGATCTCTTTATCAGATTCTCAGGTTGAGATAATAACAAATACCTCTATATTGATTCACTTTGAATAGCATTGAGCACTTTTTGATTTTCACCTGAAACAATTAACTCTTCTACGGTACACTTATCTCTGGATTTTTCAACTCGTCTTCCATTCTAGGGTGGAGTCCATCCAATAACCATGGAGCTCCATGCAGCTTCATCAATAGATCTGATGAATGAAATCATTCACACTTTCCTATAACTATAGTTGGTTCCATCAAGGATGGGCGCTTGAGCGTTTGCAGTTTCCATCTCACAAACATGATAGCAGCACTTTTAAGCGGAATAGACACACTTTAGATCAAACACCAGTAAGATAGGTGACCTGCTCTGATATCAATTGAAAGTTTGTCTACTTTGTATTATGTTGAAGGTGAAACAATTTGTGCAATTCATTACACAAATAAACGCACACAAAAGAACATGCAGAGTTGGTAACCTAGTTCGTTGAACACACCTACGTCTGGGGGGCCACGCCCAAAACATGATCAATTCAATAATATAGAACCTCAAGTTACGAAGATAACTACTCACAAAGAACTCCCCTCGTTATGAACCCTATTCACTCTCCAACACTCTCTGATATTGAAGAAAGATGCATTCGAAAGTGGAATTAGGTTCTGACATGTGCAGAGGTAAAGAAGGGTCTGAAGCTCTTTCAGCTATGGTTAGTGTTCAAAGGATGGGATTTGAGCTCATATCTCCTCTAAACTGGGCCACCACTGGAATCTTCCTGGAGGGATCTGATTCTAAGGGTCTACTAAATATGATAATCACGTTTCTAGTATTTTCTGACATATGTCAGTCTTGTATCTGACATATGTCAGAGTTACAGAAATATGCGGCGATAACACCTAACTACCATTAGTGGGGACCATTGCAACGTGGTAAAGCATAATTAGTTGAGGTTCATTTATAGATACTATTTTCACCTAGTACGTTTGAGGTATATTACTGATTTACCCTTTATATACCTTGATATATATAACCCATCATTTGTTTCACACACAAGAGAGAACGGACACTTGTTCTTTTACACATTCTCTTAAGTCTACACGAGTTGACTTGAGCGTCAAAATATCTTCACGAAGGAACCCCGACCCTTCCTCTGGTCTTGTTTTGCATGTCTTTCCCGCGACTCCAGGACCGAGCTATTCTCGTAATCAAGCTACACATTTTTTTCATAGGTATAAACTCCAAACTCTTGGAGCCTTCTTACATTTTTCATATTAATTTCTTGAAGACTAATCCTTAGTCTAAAACTATCACAGCCCAATTTCTTAACCTTATCTTAGTTAAGTAATTAGACCATGACTCGGTTAACAAAGAAACTCTTGGAAATGAAAGTGAATCTCAGGGATAAATTGAATCGAATTTTCGCAGGAATCCACAGAGCAGATTTGACACTCTAACTTCAAAGGATCATAACTTACTCATCCGGACTCCGAATTGACATCCGAAGGAACCGTTAGAAAGGTATTGAGAATATCTTTAAAATGGTACCAATTCTGAAAGAATTTGGATAGATGAGACGAACAAAAAAGGGGTTCCAACACGCTGCCCTGTTTCTAGCGAAAATAAAATTCAGACAAGTTATGAACTCAGGTTTCAATTTACCAAAGACAAAACTCAGACAATGAGGATAAATAGTTGAACACGATGATTCACAAAGGAAAATACCAACAAGGATCTCATAAACTAACAAAACGTAATGGTACCAAGCATTCAGATTAACAACAAAAAGGAAACAGAGTTCCGCAACGGGAAGAGTGGATGAGCTATATGTATGACGACATATAACTCAGGGCTTACAAAGTATGTTTTCAACAAGGTTTAACAAGATGACCATAAATCCCTCTCAATATTTACATGTCAAAAGTAAGCTACAGTGTTCATCTCCATTGCCATCTTCCAGCTCAACCTGCACGTTTAAAAATACATGCAGGGCATGAGTACATAAAGCACTCAGTGGACACATGCCGAAAACATTTAAAAACTTGCTCTTAGAGCTATATTGTTGACTTGCCAACTTTAGCATACACAGGACTTTTAAGAAATAACCTGCATACGCTTCTTTAAACATATATCTTTTCTTTCTCAAAAACAATAAAAACTGAATATGCATGTCATGTGTCTGCAGACAATCATCTCATATCTGTAATACCATATCTACACGCACGTGTTGAGAGGTAGGCCTCCCTCTCAAACACTCTGACCGGCCAACCCGCTCGCTGACTCACGGTCCAATGTGTACACAAACCTTTACCTACAGCTTGTCCGGCATAAGGCCGATATCGTAATTCTCTTGTAGATAGGTAAAATGCAACATGCTCAAAACAGGCAAGTCAAACTTCTTTAAACATAACAACATATCAACAAAAATAATTCTTTAGTTCGTAAGCCCACCTGAATGATTTAATCTATATAATCCAGGGTTTCGTCTCCCTCTTTCTTTACTTCTTTTCCTTTCTCAGTTGGACCTTACATTAGTAAAACAATTAAGAATAAGAAAACCATACCCTTTTCTATGGAATCATCAATTCATAATCTCATTCTTCTTCTTATAATTTATTTGATTGTCAACTATTATAACTAGAAGTTTTTCGGCTATTGCATCCTTCTATCTTTGTGCTATATTAATCATTTATCATATTTATGTTATTACGCCACTTCTTTATGTTCCAACATAACATCTTTTCAACAACATATTTTACTACATGCTCTTCAATTTCTCTTCCTAATATTTAAGGAAGATTAAGCATATTATACCTTAAACACAACATATCATATAAATACACAAACTAACTCTTTCCAACTTTTACATATGAGCTTGGAATCTAAATAATTTATATATCACTTATTATGCTTCATAAAGATCATATATCAAGTTAATTGAGGCAAATAAAATAAAATAACCATAGCTCTTTTATCTCTATTCTTCGAAATTACACCAACATTTATATTTTGATTTTCATCAAATTTCTTTCTAACCTTATGCTTAAACATGCTTAATTACATGTATATAAACTTAATTTAAGCATAGCATCACAATTATTAACATAAATTTAAACTCAAACCCTAAGGTCATATCTTCATCTAATTCATCTTATTTCTACATACTTTCCACTTTATGCATGATTTAATCATAGAACAACAAGAAACTTCACTAATACTTTCAAATCTCCAATCTTCCTTCATCATATTTCAAAATCATAATTTATCAAAATTAAAACACATAAGCATGATGGAAGAGTATCATTTACCTTCAACAAACTAAGCTTTATTACTTGATATTGCTTGAAATTACACTAATGCTCTTAGGAGAAGAAAAATTTTTGGTGTAGGAAAGGGAGCTAATTTTCGAAAATGAGGAAGAAGAAGAAGAGAAATTTTTTGTGTGTTTATCATGGATAGTGTAAGCTAGATTTTTATATAAATAATGATTAATTTTATTTAGAATTAATTAATTAAGTTATTATTCATCACTTTTCTACTATCTTCTAGAAAATTAGAGAATTTTCTTTTTCTTCCTTTTTTTATTTATTTTATTTTATTATGGTTATCTTCATAATATGCTAGCATTTTTCTCTAAATCATGCTTAAGTAACACTTAGATCACTTATCTTTACTAATTACAACTAAATACCTTTAGTTTTAAATTATCATATTTTTATTTCTTAAGGATGCAAAGCCTTATTAAATTTCTAATTAGCAATTAAGTACTAATTAAAATTTAAGGGTATTAATTCCCTACCCCTTAAAAAAAATTTCGTCCTGAAATTTAATACCTTAATTAAATATCTCAGGATACTTCTCTTTCATTTGATCTTCCAATTTCCATGTTGCTTCTTCTGAGCCATGATGCTTCCATTGCACTTTTACAAAAGAAATAGATTTATTCCTTAGTTTCTGTTCTTTTCGATCTAAGATACATTCAGGATTTTCTTCATAGCTTAAATCTGGTTCAGGAACTATTTCTTCTTGATGGACAATGTGTTTTGGATCAAACACATACTTTTGCAATTGTGACACATGAAACACATTATGTACATTACCAAAATTTGGTGGCAATGCTAACCTGTAAGCTACAGGTCCTACTTTTTCTAGTATTTCATATGGTCCAATAAATCTCAGTTTTAGTTTTTCTTTTATACCAAATCGATGCACACCTTTAGTAAGAGAAACTTTTAAGAAAACTTTATCTCCTATTTTGAAACTCAATTCGGTTCGGCGGATATCTGCATATGATTTTTGACGATCTTGAGCTTCTTGAATTCTTCTCTTTATCTGCCGTACGATTTTGATCATTTCTTCTATCGCTTCTGGTCCCAAAACGCTTCTTTCTCCTACGTCGTCCTAGTAGAGAGGTGATCTGCATTTCTTACCATAAAGAGCTTCATATGGCGCCATGTTAATCGTCGCTTGATAGCTATTATTATATGCAAACTCTACCAACGGTAAGGCTTGTTCCCATTGTTCGCCTCGGCCTAATACTACTGTTCTGAGCATGTCTTCTAGTGTTTGGATTGTTCTATCTATTTGACCATCGGTTTGTGGATGAAAAGTTGTGCTGAAATTCAAGCGCGTTCCCAACTCTTCTTGAAAGCTCGTCCAAAATCGAGAAGTAAATTTGGTATCTCTGTCGGACGTAATGGATATAGGCACTCCATGGAGGCGAACTATTTCTCGAACGTATATTTGTGCCAGCTTGTTAGCTCCATAATTGGCAGGAATTGGAATGAAATGAGCGCATTTGGTAAGTCGATCGATTATGACCTATATAACTATATTGCCTCGTCTCGACCTAGGTAGGCCAGTTACAAAATCCATGGGTATATGGTCCCATTTCCATTTAGGAATCTCCAAAGGTTGCAGCTTTCCATAGTGTCGGTGATGTAATGCCTTGACCTGTTGACAAACTAAACACCGTTCTACGAATGAAGCTATTTCTTGCTTCATTCCAACCAACACAAACTTTTTTTTGAGATCTTGATACAATTTTGTACTTCCCGGATGAGAGGTATAAAGTGAATTATGAGCTTCAACCATAATTTCATTCTTTATTCTCTCATTATTAGGTACACATATCATATCTCTAAACATAATTGCATTATCCTATGCATCATGATAATCTTGCAATTTCTCTGTTCTGATTCTCACTCGTAGTTTCTCTAATTGTTCATCTTGTCGTTGAGCTTCTACAATTCTTGTTCTTCTATCAGGTACAACAACAAGAGTTGATATAATACTCTCTGTTGTTTCAGGTGGTAGCACCACTTCTATCCTCATCTTATCGAATTCCTTGAGCAATTCTTCTTCCTGAGTGAGAATAGCACTTAATGTACTTTGGCTTTTTCGACTCAATGCGTCAGCCACTACATTTGCTTTTCCCGGATGATATTCTATTTCACAATCGTAATCCTTAACAAGTTCAAGCCATCTCCTTTGACGCATGTTCAGGTCTCTCTGCTCAAAGAAATATTTTACGCTTTCGATCCATATAAATAATGCCTCCAAATATTCAGAGCATGAATCACAGCAGCTAATTCTAAGTCATGCGTAGGATACGTAAGTTCATGTGGTTTCAATTGTCGTGAAGCATATGCAATCACCTTTCCTTCTTGCATGAGGACACATCCTAATCCATTTCTTGATGCATCCGTATAAAGAGTAAATTCCTTATCTGATTCTGGCACCGTCAACACTGGGGCTGAAGTTAATTTACTCTTTAACTCTTGAAAACTATCTTCGCATTCTTTAGTCCATTGAAATTTAACTCCTTTCCGAAGTAATTGAGTCATTGGTCTCGCAATCCTAGAAAATCCTTCAATGAACCTTCGATAGTATCCTGCCAGACCTAAGAAACTTTGAATCTCGTTTGGCGTTGTAGGAGATTTCCATTCTTGGACAGCTTGTACTTTTGCAGGATCAACCTTTATTCCTTCTGCTGAAACTATGTGTCCAAGGAAATTTACTTCTCTCATCCAAAACTCTCACTTGCTAAATTTAGCATATAACTTCCCAACTCTCAATGTTTCTAACACAATTCTTAAATGCTCTTCATGCTCCTGTTCATTCTTTGAATACACAAGAATATCATCGATAAATACGAGCACGAATTTATCGAGATAATCATGGAAGATACGATTCATCAAATACATGAATACTGTTGGAGCATTTGTTAGGCCAAAAGGCATCACTACAAATTCGTAGTGACCATATCGTGTTCGAAAAGCAGTCTTAGGTATATCCTGTTGGTCCCGAAAGAGCAAGGTTTGGTGTATGGGGGG
>JAPKLX010000516.1:0-118453 GCA_026898415.1 Leonotis leonurus
ATCCTCGCATAATAAATCTTAAGACTAGAATTCCCAAGAATTCTAAACAATAAGTATGGCATACTAAAAGCCTTAAGAAGCAACGATCAACAATTATTACCTACGAGACTTAGTTAGAGAACGAGCCGGAGCATAAACCAAATTTTTATTCATAAGATAAGAAAATGGGATATTTTAAGAGCTTAACCGATAGTATTATTTCACTAATGAAATCAACGAAAATTAGTAAGAATGCCACCAAGAAGAGCTGGACGTCCAAGAGGAGGAGGAAGAGGTCCAGGGAACGAAGAAGGAAGACAAGCAAGGGAACAAGCACCGATCCCGCCACCTGAACGCAGAATTGAGGAACTTTTCCTGCGACAAAACCCGCCCGTTTTCAATGGGACTGGAGAACCAGCTGAGGCTGAGACATGGGTGCGGTCCTTAGAGCGCATATTCGACTTTCTACGGTGCACGAATGAGGAACGCATGACTTGCGTGTCTTTTCAGCTGGCTGGATCAGCTGACTATTGGTGGGAGGCACGACGAAAGATAATGAGCCCAGAGCAACTACGTAACCTAACTTGGGAGCAATTTAAGACAGGGATATATGATAAATATATTCCCAAGAGTTACCGAAAGAAAAAGGAATTAGAATTTTACAGCCTCAAGCAAGGCCAAATGTCAGTAACAGAATACGATAGGCTATTCTGTGACATGGCCCGCTATGCGCCAGAACTGGTAGATACAGAAGAAAAGATGGCAGAAAGGTTTTGTGCTGGTCTGAGGCATGAGATCAGAATGACTTTAGCAAGTCATGGGGGACTATCCTACACCGAATCTCTTAGTCGAGCTCTTGATATAGAGTCAGCTATGCCAAAGGAAAAATCTGCAATTTCTCCAGCACCAACCCCTCCTAAGACACAACTCCAAAACTATAAAGGGAAGCGTAAATGGGAAGGTAATGAGAACAAACCATCTCAAAAGAAGACCTGGGAAGGACCGCCTCGTCCCCAAGACTCAGAGAGAGAAACCCCAACCACGCAGACAGGAAACTACGAGCAGAAGTTTTCTCCTTGCCCTAAGTGCAACAGAATGCACGGGGGTGTCTGCAAGGCTGGGAGTGATGGATGTTATGTGTGCGGACAACGGGGACATTTTGCAAACAACTGCCCTACCAAACAACAAGTACAACTACTGAAAGATAGAGCACAGAGGTACCCAAAGGGGGGTCACGAAGACTAGGTAAGAAGAAGCCATGTGGGAGCTCGAAGAAAAGAGTGCGAGAGGAGTGCCCCGAGAATAGGCAAATTTCGGGACGAAATTTTTAGTTAGAAGGGTAGAATGTAATACCCCGCTCTTTGTTGGAACTATCTCGTAGTAGATAATTCGTGACTAATAAAATTTCACGAATATGAATTTACAAATCGATAATGATAATTTCCTTATTTGCCTAAAACAGACGCATTTAAGTTTGAACTCTTTATAAATGAGAGTTTAGTACGAGGATTTAATATTTAACCATTTATAGGAAGATGAGAACAATAATACATTATCTCGTATTTATTAAGCATGACATATGAGAATAGATTATTTATTTATAAGTAAATAAATAATTAGTAACAAAATATATGTATATATAATGTAAGTGATAATGCAATTATCGTATAAGGGAATAATAAAGAATAAGACAAGACATTCTATACATGAACACACTTATCTATATATGCGTGTAGATACAAAAGTAAAGAAAAGAAGCATTAGCAGGTGAATAAATCGATGAACAGTAGCCAATGAACAGTAATCATTAAATCAAGACAAGCATGCTACTGTTCAGCTTCCCCATAAAGCAGAACTAGCGTGCAAACGGTTAGATTCCCCATAATCAGATTTAGCAAGGCATTAGCGTGTAACAAGCACTCTACCCCCTACTAATCTAGGCTGCACAGTGACGCTCCAGCTTCTCCCCAATCACCATGCCTGCAAACCCAAAAGAATAAGCAAACGCATAGGATTAGTGAAGTTAGGAATTCAAGCTTCTATATAAAGGGGAGGAATTTTAGCTTAACCCACACCCAAATATCATTTGCACCGAAACGCTGCCAAAATCAAAACTCGAAGAAAAGAATCAGGAGGAGTGCAGTAACAACAGTGGTGTAGCGCAGAAGAGAAGTTAGAGACAGCTTGAGGTAAGAGTTTGAAACTCTAGCATTATATGTTCATGCTTTTTAAGACTAGATTTAGGAATGGATTACACGTGCAAAACAGCTTAAGAATGAACCTAGCTTGAACTTTGAACTTAAGAACTGATTTCAAACGTAGAAGCTTGGACCATGAATGTAGGAACTACAGTTGAACTTAGAGAGACATGCTCTAAACGTAAGAAATCATGCTTCTATGTATTGCTTAAATGATGTGGATGAAATCAGATGAATATGGATGAACAACCTAACCTAACCTATGAGCTGCATAATAAAAGAAGAAGAATATAAGATTTACACCTAACACATTAGAGTAATAAGAAGTATATGAAATAAGGATTTCCTCCGAACAGCCTCAAATTACCCCAGAATGTTAATGAATGGATCTAAGAACAGTTCGGACGAGCTCCGAACAGGTTATAAACAACACTGGATGACCTCGAACCAACCAAAACCAATCTGAAACCATGACCATTAATAAGACTCCATTAACTCATAAAATTCGAGAAGGGAGGGAATTATTATAATCCTAAGATATTCTCTAAGTAAGTAAAATAGAAAATGAACAAATAAAATAAGAAGAAGCAGTTAGCTGCCACGAGAAAGGAAAGAAAGCAGATGGTAAAGAGAAGGCGAAACAAATAGTGAAACCAGAAGGCGAGAGGCAGGCCGTGAGAACAGAAAGAGCGAGGGAGCAAAGGAAAGACAGCTAGCTGCAGGAGGCAGCTAGCTGTGAGGAGAAAGAAAGAGAGAGGGGGAAACAAAGGAAAGACAGCTAGCTGCAGGAGGCAGCTAGCTGTGAGAAGAAGAGAGAGCAAAGAAAGGAAGGGAGAAAGAGAGCGAGGGAGCAAGGGAAGGACAGCTAGCTGCAGGGGGGCAGCTAGCTGTGAGAAGAAAAGAGAGCAGCGAGAGAAGGAAGAAGAAAGGCAACGAAAGAGAGTAAGAAAGAGACAGCAGAGGAGAAGCAAGGGGAAGACAGCTAGCTGCTCCGAGAGGAGGCAGCTAGCTGTGCGCGAAAAGGACAAGAAGCGAGCAGCGAGAGAGGGAGAAAGAGAGAGCAGCGAGAGAAAGCGACAGCTCGCTGTCGAGAGACAGCGAGAGGAGAAACAGAGAGAGGGACAACTCGCTGTCGAGGGACAGCGAGAGGAAGGGCGAAGAAGGGAGCAGCTCGCTGCTGTGCCTTGGCGATAGAACAGATCGTTTTGGAGAGGGCAGATCGTTATGGAGCCACTCAACCAGATCGTTTACTTAGCGGGACAGCTCGCTGCTTAACAAAGAGAAGGACAGCGAGAGAAAAGAGACAGCGAGGGAAAGGAGTGGGTTAAATTGTCCAAGTATAAACTTAGAAATAGTTAAGTATAGACCCACTAAATAGTTGTTGGGCCAGAAACTTAATAAATTGGGCCAAGTCCAATTAAGTAAACGATGGACTGGTCGATTTAAAGATTTGCTGCTTAATTAATTGAATGGGCTAAACCAAACTATGTCGTAAATTAAATGAATTATGTAGACGGGTTATGAATAATTCTATTAGATGGAATTTACCTATGTATGTAGACCAAACCCAAAAGAAATAGAATATCAATTAAATTAGATAATTGATTTATAATGGGTTCACTAGAAGGTAACCTTCAGAAATGATTAAAATAGAAATCTTCATACGCTACCTCTAGAAATACAACTCCTAGACTCGAGTACTAGTCGAGCTTTAAAGACCGAGACTAAACCCTCAAGCTAACCAAGGATAGTAGTCCCTTGCACATAGAAGTTAATTGATATACCTGAGCAATATATCTCACTCGAGATTCATGTTAAAGGTTTCGACGAGAGGTCGGATCCGCATCGCGAGAACGAGGCAAACACAAATCAAGACCATTCAAGTAGGCTTTCTATCCTATACATCAAGTGTAGGCTTTCTTATACAACTAAAATTATGTGTGTTGTATCAGTTTATGTTTCATTTCAAAAAGCATTTGAACTGAAAATATGTTTCAAGTATTGTCTGCCATAAAGTGTTTATGATTTTCGTATGATACCTATCTGCTCAGTGAAGTTAAAAGAATCGAATTCGGGTCCCGGTTGGATAGCTATCCTACTAGGACTAGTGTACACAAGGTAACCGTGAGTCATCGAGCGGGTTGGCCGGTTAAAGTGACCGTGAGTCATCGAGCGGGTTGGCCGGTCAAGGTGTTCGTGGAAGGTGGCCACCTTCCCGACACAAAGAAGAAGAAGTTACAGATATGGTAGATTACTAAAGAACTTAGATCATGATCGAACTTTAAGATTTCACAAAAGGATTTTAGTGAACATAGGTTCTTTAGAGACAAAATCCCTATGATTCACTTACAATGGCATGACAATTATATTTGTATGTGTGTGATTTTGGCATGTGTCTACTGAGTACAATTTGTACTCAGCCCTGCATATATTTATAAATGTGCAGGTTGAGCGATGATGAAGGAGGAGTGCTACGTTCGGGCTTTTTGTCGATCTCTTATTAATTGACTCTTGGGGGTTCTACATGTCTTCACACATGTAGAGCTTTTAGCGATCCAAGTAACTTTCCGCTGCCAGTATGAGGTTTTTGTGTAATAAACCTAAAGACCCAAATTTCCTTCATGTTAAGTTATTATGTATTGAGCATAAGACTCAAGTCCCTTCTTGCTAATCATATATGATGAATTATTCGCTCAGTTATGAGATTGTTGTTCAGTTTAGTCTATGTTCCATTGCCCCATCTCTATACCGGTTTCTTTAATCCCTTCCCAAGTCACGGTTTCCCCCGACTTCGCTATCCGTAGCGGAGGGCGGGCGTGACATTTATAGTCGCGCGTCCGGACTTCGCCATAAGGGCGGAGATCGGGGCGTGACAAAGTCAGTTCTGTACCAATGGTAATCAGATTGTTTTCAATGCTAACAACTGTTTGGTTAAGAACAAGGAAGGAGATGAGATACTCCTTACCGGGAAATTGCAAGACAGATTATATATTGTACAATGGGACAACCAGATAGAGACCTGTCTGGTCACAAAGACAGTGTCAGAAACTAGCTGGCTTTGGCATAAAAGATTAAGCCATCTCAACTTCAAATCAATCAATAAGATTGCACGAGAGAAACTAGTTGAAGGATTGCCAGAACAAGTCTATGACAAAAGTCACGTTTGTGAAGCATGTCAAGCAGGAAAGCAGACCAGATCATCCTTTTCGAGCAAATCTGCCCAGAGCTCAACCAGAATACTAGAATTACTACATTTAGACTTATTTGGTCCAGTCAAACCATTAAGCATAAATGGTAGGAAATATACTCTAGTCATCATTGATGATTATTCAAGATTTACTTGGGTAATATTCTTGCATAAGAAGAAAGAAACTCTGGAGAAGCTGCCAAATTTTCTCAACAAGATCACCAAGAAAAAGGAAGTTTCTGTTACCACCATCAGAACAGATCGAGGAACAGAATTTCTAAACCAGAAAGTTGAGGAATACTGCAACCAGATGGGAATCACTCACCAGACATCTGCTGCTAGAACTCCTCAACAGAATGGAGTAGTTGAGAGAAGAAACAGATCATTAAAAGAAGCAGCTCGTACTATGCTCAATGCAACCCGATTACCAAAGAAATTTTGGGCAGAAGCTATCTATACAGCGTGCTACACCCAGAACAGATCAATTGTAACCATCAAACATGGGAAGACACCCTACGAGATATGGAACAACAGAAAACCTAGGATTCACTATTTTCGTTCTTTTGGCTGTCTGTGTTACATTCACAATAATGGGAAATCTCAGTTGAAAACCTTTGATAGCAAAGCTGATCCAGGGATATTCTTAGGATATTCTGATGTCAGCAAAGCTTATAGGGTTTTTAACCAGAGGACTCACATTGTGGAAGTAACACCTCATATTGTTTTTGATGAATCTGTTATTAGTGACAGAGACCTAGATGCTGATCAAACACAAGACCAGAACATAAACCAGAAAACAATCCAGAACAAGAAACAGAAATCAAAAGAGATTCTGTTAGAAGACATTCTAATCTGGAATACATCAGAAGAGAATGAAGTTGAAGTTCCCAACAGTGCTGAAACAGTAAGCTTGCAGCAAGGGGGAACAGAACAGACAACCTTAAATACACCAGAAGACAATCAGCCTGAAGGTGGAACCAATACTAATGAGCCAGAACCAGAACAACCCGATGAATCAAGAGATTCAAATGGTTGGAATAATGCTCAAGAAGAACCAGAAACTGAAAATCCTTTTCAAACTTCTCATCCAGAATTTGAGGACCCAGCAAGTGAACCAGAACCAGAGATATCAGAAGAGGAGATATCTAGCAGAAGGAAATGGATTCAAGAAAATCATCCTTCTGAACAGATTGTTGGGAACCCAACAGATAGAGTGAGAACCAGAAGAATGCATGGAGAAAGTGCACTTCTCAGTTGTTATCTGTCACGTGTTGAACCCTCTGACACCTATGAAGCACTTAGAGATGCAGACTGGGTCATAGCTATGCAAGAAGAACTCAATGAGTTCAAAAGAAACCAAGTCTGGTATATGGTTGACAGACCAAAACATCAAGGAGTGATAGGTGTAAAATGGGTATTTAAAAACAAACGAGATGAGAATGGAGAAGTAGTCAGAAACAAAGCTAGACTTGTTGCAAAGGGATACAATCAACAGGAAGGTATCGATTTTGATGAAACCTTTGCACCAGTGGCCAGATTAGAAGCAATCAGGCTATTTCTAGCATATGCTGCATACAAGAGATTCAAAGTATACCAAATGGATGTTAAAAGTGCATTCCTTAATGGCATACTTGAAGAAGAAGTGTATGTTGAGCAACCACCTGGTTTTGAAGAAGAAAATTCTGACCAGAGAGTATATAGACTAGCCAAAGCTGTTTATGGACTGAAACAGGCACCCAGAGCGTGGTATGAAACTTTATCCACATTCTTACTGGAATCAGGCTTTAGAAGAGGTTCTGTTGACAAGACACTATTTGTCATCAAAATCAAAGAACATATTCTGTTGGTCCAGATATATGTCGATGACATAATCTTTGGATCACAGTCTCCCTATCTGTGTGACAAATTCGCTGAACTAATGAAGAACAAATACCAGATGTCCATGATGGGTGAGATGAATTTCTTTTTAGGACTGCAGGTAAAGCAATTACCAGATGGTATCTTTGTTAATCAAGCAAAGTACATCAATGATCTGCTAGTCAAGTTTGGAATAAAAGATAGCAGAGCAGTAAAAATTCCTATGCAATCAAATGGAAAGATAGATCCAGACCCAGAAGGAAAACCAGCTAATATTACTCAATATAGAGGAATTATTGGCTCTCTGCTATACCTTACAGCAAGCCGTCCAGATATTACATATGCAGTTGGAGTTTGCGCCAGATATCAAGCAAATCCTAAAGAATCACATATGGAAGCTGCCAAAAAGATACTTAGATATCTTAAAGGCACAGCTAATATTGGTCTCTGGTATCCACAAGATGATAACTTTGAGCTTACAGGCTATTCTGATTCAGATTATGCAGGATGCAAACTGGACAGAAAGTCTACCTCTGGAACATATCAATTTCTTGGAAACAAGTTGATATCTTGGTTTTCAAAGAAACAGACATCTGTTGCTACATCAACCACAGAAGCAGAATATATGGCTGCTGGAAGCTGTTGTGCACAGATACTCTGGTTGAAACAGCAATTAAGAGATTATGAGATTGATGTAAAGGAGATACCTATATTCTGTGACAGCTCAAGTGCTATAGCTATAACACAGAATCCAGTACTCCACACAAGATGCAAACATGTCGATGTAAGACATCATTTTATCAGAGATCATGTAGAGAGAAAGCACATCAAGATAGAGAAGATTCATACAGACATCCAACGTGCTGATATCCTAACTAAAGCATTACCAGATGAAAGATTTAAGATGCTGTGTGGAAAACTAGGACTACTCAGTCTGGATGAACATGATCAGAAGGCTACCAGATAGCCAATACCAGAAGGCTACCAGACAGTTACCAGAAAGCACAGTTGAAATAAAGTACACGTGGCATAACTTTCTCTATAAATTCACGAGAAAGCCAAGTGAAAATTATTTTTTTTTAAATGCTAAGTCAAGGGGGAACTTTTAAGGAAATTGAAGCGTCGAGATAAATGACGTCATCTTCCTAGGTTACAGACTGTAAAATGATTAGCCCAACTTTGGGAACTGGGATCGAGGAAATCCCTGCAAAAGTCAGAAAAAGGAAAGTTGCCAAAAGTGAGAGATACGCACACGCTCGCATATAGACCCTAGGATCTAGAGCGTTCATCTCACGCAAGGAAAGGCGGCAAAACAAATCTTGAAGCGGGAAAATCTAAAAAGGGAGAAAATCTTTTCAACTCTTCGAATTTCTTTTCTCTTAAATTATTTTTATATATACGTGCGATATCTTCTCTAAACTGTTCACCTTCACTTTCATCGCACTGAGCACTCTCAAAATTCTAAGCACTTAAGCATTTCAAAATTCTCTGCATCTCTTCGCAAAAACATCTTTGCGTTTGACTATGGCACCTCAAACTTCACTCTTTCTGCAACACGTAGCTGAGGTTCAGAAATTTCTCTCACCTGAACCGTACGCTGTACTTGAAACCCATGGTTTTCGAAAGCTTGATGAAATTTTCGCAATGGTTAAACGCTGCAAAGGTTTTTAAATTTATTCAGTTTTACCATATCTGCAGTATGCTTGATATATTACTTGTTTATGAACTGTTCTAAATTTGCTCCTCATAACTGTTCATATTACTCTGCTTGTGCTAGATACTCATATGCATTTGTTTTATTCTTGTGAGATTAGGTTTCTGCAATATTGTAACTGCTCATCCAAATATGTTCCTGGCAAAGCAAGTTGCCACATTCTATCTGACATGGCAAAATGACAAACATGGCTTTGAAGCCAATGTACTGATGCCAATTGGTGACAGAACAAGCAAGACCCCATACAATGTGATTGAAATGATTAATCAAACGTATAGAGTAAAGGACGAAGGTCTAGCTTTAGAAGATATCACGATGGCACAATTACAGGAGGCTGTTGAGATCATGTTGGTGATACCTATTTCTTATACTGGAAGGATGTTCCAGAGATCTCTACTTCAACCAGGATTCAAGCTCCTCTTAGAAATGGTTCAGAGGATTTTTCTCAACCACAGTGGCACTTACGATCAAGTCACACCTGAAAAATTCAGAATTCTCACAGCGGTTGTTCTCAACCTTCGAGTCAACTGGAGCAGAATCCTCTTTGAGCTGATGGCTAAAGAAGCAAAGCTCGTGACTTACTCAAAGGATAGCAAGGGCAGAGGAACTTCAGTGGAAGTTCGAAGAAACCTTCGCCATTCCACCAAGATAAGTCTGATGATTGAGCGATTTTTCACCCAGAAGATCTGGGAAGATGCAGTCGAATTCAACACTGGTCATTCTATTCCAAAGGACCAGCACCAGCTGGAGATGTCTCTGGGCCTCGCTCCTCAATTTTTCAACAAGATCCCTGATGAAGTGCACCGTGTTGCTGCACTGGAAATGGGTAGGTCTAACCCAACTTGGATGCCACCTACTAAAGGTGTGGAGAAGAAGAAGGAGAAGATAGTGAAAGAAAAGGCAGCATGTAAGCGAGGAAGTTCTGTTGAGACAGAAACCTCTGCTTCTCTGCCAAAACAAAAGAAAAGAAGACTCCAGAAAGTGCAAGAGCCCTCTTCACCACCAGCACAGACAACAGAACAATCAGATATGCCAGCACATACAGAACATGAAACTGAGGCACCTCAGGCACCAGCAAAACACACAGAGAATCCTGCTACTGATGTGGAGCCAGACACAAGTCATCCGGAGAAAGATTTTTCTCCTGCCAGAACAGCTACTCCTTCTCCCAACCGAATGGACAGAATAAGTGAAGAAGAAGAAGAAGGAGAGTCCACAGATGAGGAGGAAGAGAAGAAGCGACAGGCTGAGAGTGTAATTAATCTGCTTGAGAATGAAGCAGAACACTCAGTGCTGCAAGACTTTCCTGGTATTCAATCCTTACCAGAGAGTTTGCATACAGCAAAGCGCGTCAAATTCTACTTGCTGGTCAAGGACAGTGAGTACTATATATTTGATGCCTTGCTCCAGCTCAAATCAATTGATGAACTGAAGAAAGAAGAAGCCACTCTACTGAGTCTGCTCCAAGTTACTACTGTTCAGGAAGTCAGAACAGAATACCATCAGCTTATCTCTGTCCTCATGAAGCAGGAGGCAGAAGCACTGAAAATTGACATGCCCACACCAAGTTCTGCACAACCTCAACAACAACTACAACCAGAACAGGGAGTACCTACTGAAAGTCAGTTTCCCAAGAAAACTCCACCAACAAGACAGTCTCCCAAGAAAACACCCATTATTGATCTAGATTCCGGAGATGATGAACCAGTAGGCCAACACATTGGCGGAGAACCCAGTAATGAAATATACACCCATGGTGCTGCCCAGAAATTGAAGAAACATGTGAATTTCTACACCATGGAAGAACTGTTGGAAAGAGAGCCCAAGACCTTCAATAATTATCAACTGGATAATCTGATCACTCTGCGAGTTGAAGATCACATGACAGATGTGTGCAACTCGATTCAAGAGAAAGCCACCCAGATTCTCACTGATTTTAATCAACATCAAAAGGATTATGTTAATGATATGGATAAGGACATCAGAGGCAAAATCAGAAAGATCAGAGACGATCTGAACAAAAAGATGGATGATGACAGAGAGGTCCATGAAGCTGACCAGAAAAAGCTCCATTTACGCCTGACAGGAATTGATGAAAAAGCAGAAAAGGCCACTGCCCTGCTTGCTGAACTGCTGGCCAACCAAGATGAGTCTATCAGTGCAGCTGTTGACAAGAAAGGCACTGCTCTTGCTGCTCAACTCAAAGAATCTACTGACCTGGCCATTCACTCCCAATTTGCTAAATTTGAAGATGACAAATTTGTGGAGTTGATGAGAAGACACCAGATCGACGTGCTCAATGATCTGCTGTACCCCAATCCTGATGAGTTTGGCAACCAGAACACTCGTCTCACTGCTGTTGAAGAGCTTCAAGCTACATATGACAAAACATTGTCAACATTGAACAGCAGACTGGAGAAGAAATTGGATGCCTCTGACCAGACAATCAACCATCTGCTGGGCTTTAAAGAAGATGCAGAGGAAAAGATGGACAAGATGTCTGCGGAGATAGTTTCCCTTCGTACACTCATCAATACCCTATTTGATGATGTCAAAAAGGGGGAAATCTCTGGAGGAAAGGGTGGAAAGGGAAGCAGCAAGGCATCTGCTGAAGCAACAGCACCAGCACCAGAAGCACCTGTACCAGCACCAACCCAACCAAAAGCTACCACTCCTCCCAGACCTGACCCTACTCTTCTAGGATCAGAACCAGCTCAACCTACATCTGCAACCCCCAAAGACAAAGGCAAGAAGCCTATAGACGAAGGGGATCAGATAGCAGAGCTGCTGCTATTCGGAGTGAGCATGGATCAAGCGTGTGATCCAGTATTCAGAGCTCAATTTTACAAAGATCAGGCGGAGAGAGAGAGAAAGCTGGCTGCCCAGGAAGCCAAAGAGAAATCTTATCAAACACCTTTCTCCTCGCCTACATCTACTGAACGCTCACAGCAGCAGTCCTCTCAGTCAACAACTCAATCTAAGAAGAAGAAGAAGAAGTCCTTCTCCTGGAATCTGTCATTACAAAAAGAGACACCCAAAGATACATGGGTTCCAGAAGAGGACCAGATTGATTGGGAGAAAGTTAAGCAAGGGTTTATTCTGAACAGATATTTTTTGAAGGAGCCTACATACTCAGAGTCGACACCAGATGAAGACTTCACTCGATATCTGGAGAATTTTGGAGATCAAGACCTCATAAAGAGAATCAGAACAGCAGCAGGAGAAGCCAAAATTCAGATAAAAGCTCCAGAGAAAGAGTACATGATCTGCCCAACCATACCTGGGAGCAACTTACCTGACAAGACTTACATTCTCAACTACATCAACCAGCTGGCCAAAATCAAAGGATACAAGATAGATAACCATGATCCTAACTACGCCAGAGTTAGAGATGGGATATATGAAAGTATCCAGCTGGTTTCTGATGCACAGAGGGAGAAGATGAGGAAGGGTGGAGCTGCAAGATGGTTTTCATAGACAAATCTTTATATCTTCTGTTTTTGTTTCTTCTGTTAATCTTTTGTACTCAACAATTCACACATCAATGAATTTGGAGTTTTTCTTATCTCTCTGTTTTTTACTGTTATTTAACTTAAATAACAAATTAACCAGTTTGTCCAGAACATGATACAAGTAACATTGTTTTTTTACTAAGTGTGGTTTTGACATCATCAAAAAGGGGGAAATTGTTGGGAACCCCATAACATTTCTTAGTTTTGATGATGGTTTTTCAAAACACACTTGATATAATACATGTTCTGTACCTTCTATTTGGTTTCAGCATAACAGATAGTCGAAACTGGTTCAAACAGAACGATAGAAGATGTCTTGAACAGATGCTAAAACCAGCAAGTCTCAAGCAGAAGGCTGGAACAGAAAGCTGGAGCAGAAGGCTAAGTTAGAGACATAACGCTAAAACCAGCAAGTCTCAAGTAGAAGGCTGGAACAGAAAGCTAAGTCTCAAGACAGAAAGCTCAACCAGCAAGTCTCAAGATAGAATGCTAAATCAGAGAGTCTCAAACCAGAGAGTCTCAAACCAGAAAGTCTCAAAATGAAGCTAGTCAACTTTGACAGAAAGCTAAAACCAGAAAGGGTTCAAACAGAAAGATGGAAGATGCTTGGAGCAGAAAGTACTCCTACCAGAAAGCATTGTCTACCAGAAAGTAGTTCAACCAGAAAATGGTTAACGTATGCTCTACCAGAAAGCATTGTCTACCAGAAAGTAGTTCAACCAGAAAATGGTTAACGTATGCTCAACCAGAAAAGCATCTCAACCAGAAAGTCACTAGACCAGAAAGGATACATCCAGAAGGGTAGAAGCAAACCAGATAGAGCAGAACCAAATCTGTCAATGAAGCATTAAAGACTTTCCATCAAAGAAATAGAAACTGAATCATTGATTGATATGAAGAAGGAAAGCAAATCACAGATGATCTGCTTACCATTCATAAAAGATTCAATCAACAAATCTACAAGGAAATAAGAGATACGATTGATTGGCAATTAACAAATCAAATCAAGCCAATCAACAAACGGCTAGAATTTCAAATTCAGAGCCTATATAAATTTGAAGATTTAAAGTCTGAAGATAAACAAGAATATTCACAAGCGCTATACAGCAGAAACACTTTCAAGCACTCTATCTCTAAATCAGACTTAAGCTTCAACCTGTTCGTGATCATAATCACACCAAACCACCTCGATTCAAGTCTGTCTTATCGAGAGAAGGAGATCTTTACTAGCTAGTAGTTTTCTAGTGGATTAACGTGAAGATAGCCTCTGATTACAGTAGTTTTCTGTAAGTTGTAAAGGGACACGACCCTTATTCGTGCACAAGTTTCAAACCAGTTTGTACTTGGAACTTGTGGCTCGTTCTCAGCGAGGTTAAATAAGAAGAGTATCCTAGTAGTGGATATCTAATCCAGTTTGGATTAGACCGTGGACGTAGGGGGTTTCCCGAACCACGTAAAAATAACTGTGTTATTTAAATTCTGCAGTTTATATTCAGTTGTTTTTATTCTGCATCTATCATACTCATTCAAATCTGCATTCTTAATCAACCTCTAAATACTTGATTAAGTTTTCAAAAGGTTTTCTTAACAAGAGCACCAACTAAGTCCACCATTATTCCGCACACAAAACATTGTTTGGAATCAAGTTCACACTTGCTTTCTGCTCTGTTTATCTCACGGGAGAGATCTTACTTGGATAGAACTTAATTGATTAGAAAATCACAGTGTTCTATCATCTAGAGCAATCTGTAATTCAGAAGGCTCACATCTCTCTGATTGAAATTGTCAAGTAAACTGAAAAGTTTGCATTTGGTGTATTCCCCCCCCATACACCAAACCTTGCTCTTTCGGGACCAACAGCAGAAATGGATACTCAACATTAAGAGGCGGGTGTGGGCATATCGTATATCGTTGGTAAAGATTATATGGCCTAGGTGGCGGGATGCGATGGACGCAAAACCTGTGACTCAATAATGAATTAAATTCTGGTAGATTTCCAACAAGATGACCGTAGTCAAAATCCTGATATACATAGTGGTAGTGAGATTGTCTAGCCCATCATTGCCATTCATTTGGCAAAATAGCAAGTAGTTGCCGGATACCTTCCATATCTGTCGTCCCAACTGAACGTGCCTCTCTCCACAAGCGGGAGTAGTGTGCTAAGAACTCACTGAGGTCATCCTCTTCAGCCTTTCTAAAATTCCAAAATGTCTCTAGTCGGTTTCCTAAAGTGGTGTCTTTAGTTATACCATTCGTTGTCATCTATAAAATATAAGACGTGTAAATATGTATTTCACATTGTTCATCAAACATGGTAAATAATACCATTGCGGTTTGTAGAGATATTAAAGAATACTCTAAATTCGTATAGGTTCTAAAATTAAAAATTGACTCAATACAACATATTATATTATTCGAAAGAATTACTGCGACGTGATAACTAACCAAATTGGTATCTCTTCTCATTAGATCAAAATAGAACTCATCATGAGTCTATTAGCAAAAAAAATGGAACTAAAATCCGTGTTAAGATAACACGGTTTGAAATAGGGAACTATACGAAGAGTCTTTGGTGAAGGAAAGTATTATTATTCTCGCTGACACTTAGAGTTTAAATAGGAGTCTAAGCTTAATATATTAAGCTGACCCTCAAGTGTTGTTTAGAAGGTGTCATGTCACATATGTGACAAGGCACACCGGTACTCACCGTACCTTAGTTCTGATGCAAATTCTTGCCATCAATAGTTATCGAGTTCTCGGTCCTCAGCTTGTTCGTTTTGCACTTGATCATTCATAAGCTTGTTATGCGATGTAATCGCTAGCTCTTCACTTCTTGTTCTCTTCGCCTTTATAATTTCTTTCTCGAATTGAGACATCATTACCAATGAGTTACAAACTCATTCGGTTCTCAATTAAAATGTTTCGAAATAAGTGAGAATCTAAAGCAGTTCTAGGTTCTCGTTCTCTTCTTAGTTCCGAACAATAGGGCAAAATGAAGTCTCTAAATTGTTTTTAAGTTCTCTCTATGCAAGCATCAAAGCCAAAAAAAATCCAAGTCATAATAATCATCATCTTGCATGCTTTTGAAATCATAAGTCAAGCACATCACACATATTTTAAATTTTCAAATTTCCGTACCTCATTCGTCTGTTGAGCAGGGTATGGTGGTGTGCTGAGAATTACAGTTAAAACTTTACATAGTCTAGTTAACCGAACCAGACTTTACTTAAAGAAGGTGCAACTCCGAATAAATAAGTTGCTTAGATACCACCCCGTGATATCACTAGAATCAAATTGTATAAGACATATCGAACATGACAAAAAGTTTGGATATCACTCTATGAGATTAAAAGAATCAACTGTAAGTATTCAGAGCGAACGAAACCAAACCTCTGATACCACTCTGTCACAGCCCCATTTTCCAAAGGACAGATCAATCGGAGCGTGACTGTGAATTGAAGAAAGAACCGGAAAAGAAATGGAAATAACAGGAAAAACAATGGTAACTGAGGAGTAATACTGAACCAATGTGTATTACCATAGATTCAAAGGGAACTTTATAGTCCAAAAACTCAATCTTACAAGGAACGAATAACATTCACCAACGAATCAAAACATTAAAGAACTGGAATAAAGTGATGAAGTACAATACGAAGGTTATGGTTTTAGAAGAAAGACCATATAGACAGAATCAACAAAGGACAAGTATCGCAGCAGAATAGTGAAAACTTAACACATATATGAAGATATGTATTATCTCTGAATACTTATCATATAAGAAATCATCACTCAGCACCACCGCCACCACCCCATCGCTCAACCTGCAAGTGTTTGGAAAAACAAGCAGGGCTAAGTACTTGATGTACTCCGTGGGTTATGCCGAAAACAAACAGTTATTGATCATGCATCATCACAGTATAACACAAGTATCTTGAAATAACTTGCGAATACTAAATATTCATTTGATTTTACCCAAAAGTTGGAGTGATCACTCGCTTTTCCATGTGTCTCATCCATATCTGTAATCAATGCTGGTGAGCAATGTTTCCGCTCCCCCAGACATAATCAATAATATCAACGCTGTGAGCAAAGTTTCTGCTTCCCCAGACGTTAAAAATGGTAACAACCCTAGTGAGCAATGGTTCCACTCCCCCAGACGTTGACCAATGGGTGCCACCGGATCGGTCAATACTGACACACAGTCCTATGTGGACCGGTCCGTAATGACTCACGATCACACTCCCCATGTGTACACTAACCTTGACCAACAAATGGCTCAAGATCCGATCGTTAATCACAAGTTGACCAGTTCGCAGACATGGCTCAACACAGATAGGAATCACACACAAAACACAAAGAATTTTATGCATGTCAATCATTTCACATTTTCGCAACATGCTTTAATAAAGCAAAAATATAGTTTGTATAGTAAACCCACCTGATTTCCAAGTGGTTGAGTTTCTACTGCTTTACTTTCTCGTTCATTGGTCTCCTCCTCACGCTTGACCTTCAGGTAACAAGCTAACTTATAAAAAGATTCGAGTCTGAAAGGAAATAACTTCTATTCTACTCCTAGCTCGAATTCATTATCTTTTCTTTTAGTCCTTTAGGGTTTCAACACCGTTTCTCGACTCTTAAGTCTCGGCTTAAAGGATTCTTGGAAATCCTAATTCATTTACTTATAATGTACGTCTTAAAAAGAGTACTAACAAGGAGGGAAATTATGAGGTTTGAAACATAATGCGGTCGAAAAATCGACATGACCTCTACGTTAATTCAACTTATCCCTCGTTTAATCAAAACGAGTAAACCAACTAACACACATCAACATTGCCCCATTCAACTCTCTCTCGAGTGAGGACTCCGTTCCTCCACTCGAACTTATCCCAACTCAATCTCAAATCGTAACAACAACAACAAATCAACATTTCAAACATTTCAACATTTCAAACATTTTGAATTCATTTCGTTTTTCACTGCGCAGTCCGAGTTAAACTCGATTTTGAGCGTTCAAAAGTACTTCAAAAATTCTAAATTTCGAGATATAAGTTCAAGACATTTAAAGGAACAACTTTCATTCAGGAAGTATTTTCAAAATCATTGCAGAAAAATTTATAAAAATTCGGGAATCAATCCCCTGTTTCACGTTTGAAATACAACGTTGAAAACTGCGCAGTCTAAGTTCGTTCCACTTTTGGGCACTCAAACGTACTCCGAAAATTCTGAAATTTCACAGGAATGTTAAAGACATGTAAAGGAATAATTTTCATGAAGAAAACATCTTCAAAATCGCAACCTAAAAATACGAAATAATTCGAGCAAAACAGTCACGTTTTTGCCTAATTTTCCTCGATTCTTGAATTTTCTTTCGTTTCTATGTTCTCTAACGTCATACGAACAATAATAATGCTACACAACATAAAATCGAGCCTTCCTACCCTTCTAACTAGACAATAATCTCGAAAATTGGCTAGGGAAAAAGAATAAGAAATTCTAAATTTTAAACCGTAGAATCGAAGTTTAAGGTGTTACCTATCCGTATCCGAAGTCGGTTCGTGAATTGGAGCTCGTTTGCACCTTGAATCGACCAGCTTTTGCTCTCTAAAAATGGGGTTTCTCTCTTTGTTTCACCCGTGAATAATAAAGAAGGAGAAGAAGAAAGAAAGAAGAAGGAATGAAGAAAGAAGGAAGAAGTGATGTGTTTAATTGTGGACCAAACAAAATAATAGTCCGGGTTCTCGACTTCTCGATAAAATAATGTTCTCGAAAACATTCCGGAAAATTACGGCTCTCTTATAAAAACATTTCGGACTTAACTTTAAAAGATAATAAAATTATCTCGTCTCGTTCAAAACGATGAATAGTGATTTCTCGATAAATACATCATTCTTTCGAAAGTCGGAATTATTAACTTTTCACCTTATCTCCGTATCGTAAAATAAGTGAATGGAAAAGCAGACGCTGCTTCGGTACGGGTTCTTGAACTTAAATTATGACGATAACGTCAAACCGAATTTTCTCGGTTTCTTTCTCGATTTCAGAAATTTCTGAAATGACTTTTAACTCACATTAGGAGTTCTATTCTTTAATACGAGTCTTTAAACTTTCAACGGATCTTGAATCCCTCGTTTATTTATAAATTTTTCTTTTATTCCGGTTTTTAACTGTCGGGATATTACAGGCGAGTAATGTATAATTTTTTTATTATTGTTCAGAAATCACTTATTTGTATGAACCTTGTTGATTTTATATTATTTTTACTCGTTTTTTCTAAAATTATTTGTACTCTTCTATTATATAAAATTGTGCTATATATTTTTCAATTATTCAAGGGTTATGGACTTCAATACAAGTGATGCTCAAACTTCATCATCTTCAAAACACACTCAAGCAAGTAGGGCCACTAGGGGAAAGGTTTGTTTAAATGAACTTGCTAAACGAAGAGCAAAATGACTCTAGTATAACATTTCATTCAACAAGTATGGTCAACCATTTGGTGAAGGTGCATCTCAATGCAAACATATATTGGGCTTCTTACACGTGAGCATGCCAAAATAAAATATAAGACGTGGAGAGAAGTACCAATCGATGTGAAATAGCTTATATAGGAATCAGTGAATGTAAGTGATAACATAAATTGATTATATTTCTTGTATTTTAGTTTTATTTGAATAGATTATATTTCATGTCTAAATTTGCTTGTAGACATGTTTCATAGTTCTTGAGACGTGAAGATCCAAATGCTTCAAATCGGCAAATGATAAGTGGCGCACATGGATGACGAGACTTTATAATAATCATATTTTGCCAAATGTTGATAACCCTGAAAAGTTGTATGTGCCGCCAACAGGAGATGGTATTTCTTCACTAGACTAGAATCAAATGACTTTCCGTAGAGTTTAAGGTATTAAATGATATGTCGTAACCTTATCAATTTTCAATGCATCACTTATAACAATAACATTATTTCTACATAATTTACAGGATTGGAGTGAACAACAAAAAGGGAGGAGTAAAAAGAATGAATAATCACATCGTACTTCGCGTAAGGGATACGCAAACTTGGGTGAAACGATGACAAGTATTTACTTTAATGTGTATTTTTTTCATTAAGAAGTGTATTCTTGTCGCACAAGATAGCTAATATGACACGTGTTTAAATTAATTATTATTATTCTACATAATAAAAAGATGAGTTAACTAGTGACGAACAAGTAGATAGAGCCTTGATGTGGAAGAAAGCAAGAACATCCAAGGATGGGAAGAGTAATGAGAGCTTGATGACGACATTTCAGAAAATTGTAAGGCATTTTTTCTTTATTTTCTTATTTTTTGTATTTGATTTTGTTCATCTTATCTTATTATATCATTCCAGATTTTTTTTATAATAGGATGCATACATACTAGAGACAAAAGGAGTATTCAAATCAAATGGTGGTCAAGATGATGTGCTTACACGAGCACTCAATAGACCTGAGCATTCTGGTCGTGTGATAGGTATTGGGGGTTACGTAACCCCTACTGTATACTTTAACTCCACTAGAGAAAAACAACCTAGAATAGATGAATAGTCACTACATGAATTGGAGGAGGCAAAAAAAAGAAAAGAATAGAAGAACAAGATGTGTTGCTTGAGAATTGGAATACACGCATACATCTCCAAGACAAAGTGATCTATGAGCTAGTAGATAGGATGAGAAAAATTGAACATCCAGTTAGTGCAAAAGAGAAAGTTCACGAGAAAATTGGTAGTTGTTCTGCCAAGCAACCACCACATAAGAAATATGTAGATGATGATGTGTTATTTGTTAACAAGTCGGATTCATTAATGGTATGTATTATACATTATAAACAGGAATAATATATTTTTATATTAAAAATGAAAGTTATGATTTTATATATTTGTCTTTTTTAGGATAAATCAGTGGCACTAAAGTTGGGACCGTAAAAAACAATCAGTCGCTTATGGAACGGTAGTTCCTGCTGGCCTTAAACTACATGGTAGTGCAATGCCTAAAGATTGCTTATGTGTATCAGTGGATGAAGTTGTCGATGAAAAAGCTTTGTTGTCATTCCCTATATCAGATGAGATCGATACAGTTGGTAATGCACTAACAACCCATGTTGCGTGGCCCAATGCATTGGTGACGACCAGAGATGAGGTAATGATATTTTAGTTAGATATGTTTCGGTAATCTTTTAGAATCAAATATTTTTAAATCTAACACTATGGTGCAAACTTTTTAGGAACCATCTAAGAAGAAGGTTGCAAGAAAGACAGTTGATTGGGAAAAGAGGATCAAATGTTATACATCTTTACCTCCAACATTGAAAGCATTATACTGTTGTTTTGAGAGATCCATTAAGAATGATCGTGGGATATATATTACACTAGATGTTGAAGTATTTGGTTTGTCTCAAGAGTTATACATAGTTTTTGAAGATGTTATTCCCTTTTGTGACTTGGGACCAATTACTGGAAATTGCATTAATGCATATGTTTGGTACTGATTTAACAAAATACTTACTTTGGTTTTTTAGAAAACAAATTATATTTAATTTGTTGATATGATTGATCATTTGCACGTACTTGTACCAAAAGATGAAAGACAATGGAATGGCTCATAAATTCATGTTTGTGAATCCATTTTCTGTATCACATGGAGAAAAGCGTGATGATCGGGTGCGTGCCTTGGTTGATAGGTTACTATTTGCAACGTCAAACCATCTTGTCACCGTACCTTGTAACGTGGGGTAAGTGAACATGTTAAAAAAATATCTAAATATTTTCTTTATTATTTAGTCTACTGACTTATTATTTGTTTAGAATGCATACGGGATAGAGCACATTGGATTCTAACAGTCATTGAACCTCACAAAGGTTGTGTATATCTGATGGATTCTCTTTACCATCGGAATCGTGATGCTACATGGAAATTCATAGTTGACACATAAGTTTTATAATATTTAAGTTATTTACTTATTGAAAGACCTTTAAATTTACACTTTGAATTTATATTTTTATCATCGTTACTAACTTTATTTTAATTTTTTTAATATTGTTATCCAATTTTTTTTCTTTGAAGCTCATTGACCATTTTCTATGCAAATAACTCGAAAAATTTCAAGAAAATCTCAAATTGGGAGATTGTAAAGGTTTGTTACTTGTTTTTCTAACATTACTTTAATGTTTCGCAATAAGAATCACATGATACCGAATACATGATGTTTAAATATTTTCACAAGGAAGAATGAGTATTTACAGTTCCAATAATCAACATTACCTTATACATATGTCTAAGAATGAGAATGTGTTGAATCTGTCATAGAGAATATGTTGTTGATACCATATTACTTGAATGATAAGTAGGCAAGGATTGGAGAAGTTGGTTTCATTTTAAATTTACTATAAGAATACATATGTTGACACTTTTATGCATAATTAAGATCATGTATTTGCCCCTTCTATTTTTTATGGTTGACATTGTCTCTTCATCAAATTATATTATTGATCATTAGATGTTGGAGTATCTTAGAGAACAATTTGGCTTTTGGATTAACCAATGATTAAGCTATGATTATAGAATATTCTTTATTTTCCTAACTTAGTTTATATTTTAATTTCCTAGGGTCCTATTCAACCTGATTTTGAGCACTGTGGCTTTATGTGTTACGATTCATGAAGGAGATAGTCGACCGATTGATAAAAGAAGACTTAATATCTTTCGGATCACATGTAATAATACATATAATATTATGTTTATATATATATATATATATATATATATTATCAACACTTACAAAATTTAGATATTTTTGTTTTGTGTTGTTTACAATTTAAGAAAAAAGAATACTTCATTGGCGAGCTCAATGAGGTTCGTGAGGACTGGGCTTCATGTGTTATTGATCATTTGTTGGATTAATTTAGTTTTGGATTTAGTATATGATGTAACTCATGATGATATGTTACTTTATTTTGTGGTTAGTTTATGAATGATTAAACATGCTTGAATATTTAGAATTTGACTTTTAGATTTGTTGTATTGGATTGGATGAATCTTGTTATAATAGATGGACATGATGCTTTTAATGTTAATTTGTAGTTTGATTGGTGATATTTATAATGTTAAATAATTGATGTTATTAATTTATTTTTGCAAATTAATACACGGTATTTGAAATGAGAAAATAGAAAAAATAAAAAATATTGTTACATACTAACAGTGGAATAGATAACGCTTTCGTAATAAAAGTGTTAACTTTTCTATTCAAGTAATAACAATTATAATATTTTCTATAACGGTTAAAAACTGTTATGTATAAGATAAAACATAACGTATAATCAATTTTTCTTAACGGTTTGGAAACGTTAGTAATAAGTAGTACAGATTACGCTATTCTTGTGTTATACATAACGCATATAATTGTCATGTAAATAATATATAGATAACGCTTTTTGATTTTTAATAACAGTTAAAAACTGTTGTGTATGTGCGTCATTTCGCTCATACATAACAGTGTAGAATCGTTATCTAAAATATGTATTATAGATAACACCTAAATTTAACACAGTTTTTATGACATATACATAACGGTTAAAAAACGTTATGTATGTGTGTTTTTCTAGTAGTATTGATGTAATACCCCGTCTTTTTAAGTTACGAAATAACAATATTCGAACGCGTTTGTAATATAACCGGATAATAAAATTTTGAACATTTAGTTAATTAATGAAATAAATTAATTGAAGAGGAGTTTCGAATTTAGATAAATAAGTAATCATAGGTTTCTTGATTATTATATTAAGAAGGGTTAATATTAAAAAGATGTGCTACACTTTTGATTAATTATATAAGTACAAGTATAAGTATATGTTACACAATTAGAGAACTATATTAATGAGATGTATAGGGGCATACAATATAAATGGTGTAGTTAAAATATTATATATGTATAATAAGTATACTACACGATTATATATATATAAATGTGGTGTGAATTGTCACCTACAATAAGAGAAATACACGCCTAATATATATAAAACAAGGTAATATATATACTGATTATAAAATGCCAAAAGAAAGGATTACAGTATGTATATTAAATGGTATAGCTAAAGGTGGTGAGAAGAAATGGTACAGTATGTATATTAGTAAAGTAAAGAAAAGAGTGGACTAAGGTGGTGCTGCTCGAACAAAGAGAAGGTAAAAGCTGTCCTTTTTCCTGCACCATTCCATGCTGCCAACTGTAGCAAAAGACAAAGAAGTTGCCTTAAGAAATAAAGCCATCACCCTACAAGACTAGAAAAGTAGGGAAGAGAAGATGTAAGTAGTTTATAAATGCATATACAAGACAAATAATGATTAGCCATGCAACAAAAGTCAGATTTGCAGTAGTAAATGTATAGAAATAGATTTGCAGTAGTAGATGTATAGAAATAGACTTGCAGTAGTAGATGTATAGAAATAGACTTGCAGTAGTAGATGTATAGAAATAGACTTGCAGTAGTAGATGTAGTAGGCTTATGTAGACTGAAAATAGATATATAGGGGGGGATGAAAGATATTCAAGGATTTAAACACTCAAGTACACATGAAAATATTTCAACCATTCAGATTACTCTACGTACACAGAATACTCTTAGAAACACTCTATTTAAGAACACATATGCCAACAGATTGAGCCTCTTGAACACTTAGTAAAAATCAGTCTTCACTCACATAGAAAAGCTGATAGAAAATACATGGAGAAGCTCTGCCCAAATTTCTTCCCAACAGAAAGTTTCTAAGCCATATAAACCCAGAGGAGTTAGAAGTTCTTGAGGTATACGCATTTCATACTTTAAGTTTTGTCCTTTTAGCATCTAGTTCAAAACATCCTTCTATATCTAAACTATGTTAAGGAAATCCATAAAACAGAAACAGCAGCAGCTCACTTAAAGTAATGAAATTTAGCTAACTCTATCTTCCATTGAAACTTCTTAGAGTTTTAATCTGCAATCCTATATAGTTGTAAACTATTTTTCTGCCTCTAAATTAACTCATGAAAACAGAATATATATATATATATACACAAGCAGTTAAATAAATTAAACAGAAATGTAAACTTAGAACTATTTGTACTCCTAAAACAGATTACCAACTATGCAGTTCAGGTTAAGAACATAGATATAATCTCATATTTCAGGAAATAAGAACAGTTCATGTAGTTTTCAGAGTCCAATTTATAAGTTTTAAAATAGCAGTTTAAATGGCAAGAGAAATGAACTCATAATCTATGTTCATGGTTTGAACAACAAATCCTAAAGCAATTAATTTCCAGAACATTAAAACAGAGAAGGAATATATGTTTCTGTCCAGTTGAGCACTCGTAAAACAGAAACCATAACCTGGTATTAAATCACAGCATCCAAAATACTTCGAAGGAAAACCATAGTAAAATCTGTCTAGAAGTTAAACTACATACTACTAAAATTTATTATCTAAAACTGAAAAGGAAAGAAGTCTTAGCATATGCAAAGTTGTGTGTCATTCGATGGTTTTGAGAACTCAAACCTCCAGTCAAGCTACCCAAATATAGAAATTCAATTAGACATTCAAACATTTAACAATAAGCATTTAAAAGAACTTATCCTACAGAAATCTAACTAGCAGAAGCAGAAATGATCAATTCCAAACCACCGAACCAAAAGCCACTCAACACTGAACAGATTACTCTATTACAGTAAGGAAACAAATTCAGAAAAGAAAAAAAAAAATATAAAACCTTCCCAAATTGAATCATAAGTTAAATTCTTTAGCATGAAGTCAGTTAAGGGCTTCGAAAATATAAAACAGAAAGTTAGGAATTTAGGAAGGCAGAAACAGATCGAGTGAGAAAGAGGAGAGCTGAAACTTAACCTCCTACGGCAGCTCCCCAAATCCAAAGCCACACCCACCACTGAACAATCTCCAAACCTAAATCAACAGAAACATTTGCCCATCACAGAGAGGAAACGAAGATAATTAGAAAGGAAGGAAATTTATTCAGAAACTACAGAACACAATCCAGACCTTTCCCCAAATTGAATCTTAAATTAATTCTCTAACATGCATAAGCAGATAAGGGCTTAGAAATGTAAAGCTGAAAGTTTAGAGTCATTTTACCTTAGTGGAAAGAAATCAGATGTTGAAACACTGTAAGTCGGGAGAGAGACAGCAGCTGCAGGACATGAGTTTGACAATGGGGGAGTCCTCGTTGGCTTCGTCCTCTGCTGTCTGTCGAAGAGGGGCCGAGAACTAGAGGGAGATAGAGAGGAATCGGTGAAAAGAGAGGGATAATCGGTTGAAGCTTCTAGGTTGAAGAGAAATAAACGGCTAAGGGAGAGATGGAAGCAGATAGGGAAAGAAGAGGCAGAGGGTAAGGAAGGGAGAACAGAGAGTGTAGAGGGCGAGAGAGGGGAGAAAGGAGGCGTATGAATGTGTGTTGTGGGAAAATGCTATCTGTTTGGGAGGAAACAGATAGAGTAGAGTGAATTAGGGATAGAAATGGGCCGGGTATGGGCCGGGGTAGTGGGCTGAATTATAGAAATGATTGGGCTACAGATTTAAAATTTTCTAATGGGCCCAGTTACTAAAATTTAAAATAATTAATACTTAATAAATTATAATTAATTAGTAGTAAAGCCCACTTAATTAATTTAAAGGGATTAGTTTAACATGTAATGAGTTAAATAAATAGAACTTATAATATTAATTGAATAATTAATTATTGAGAATTAATTATCTCATTAAGTGTTAATACACTTATTGCACTTAAATGCAATTACCGGAATAAATTGAATCGAGGATTCAACACTTATAAATAATATTGATCTGAAGTATCAATATCTCGATTACAAGTCGAAACAAGAACTAAGAATAATATATTCTTACAATTAAATATTTCAAAAATGCACGAAGGGCATTTTAATTTATACGAGTTTTTCCCAAAGGTTCTTACGAGAGATCTACCTCACGTTGCGAGATCAAAGAAAGTACAAATCGAAGTTATCCAGGTAGGCTTTTCTAACTCTATAAAATTATGCGTGCCATATGCTATTTATGTTGATTTCGAAATGATTTCAAATTGAGGAAATGTTTCAAAGTATTGTCTTGCCGAAAATGATTTATGTTTTGTATCAATGCCTATCTGAATAAGGGTACCTGGTGTAAGGATCCTGGATTCCTTGTTTAAGGATCCGAAGAATTGTAATCGAACTAATTGTGCACATATAACCGTGAGTCATCCATCGGGTTGGCCGGTTACAGTAAACCGGGAGTCATCTATCGGGTTGGCCGGTTCAGTGGACCGTGAGTCGTCGAAGTTGTCGACCGGTTCGGTGCCGTAGAAGGTGGCCACCTTCTCGGTACCATAAAGGTTCCATAAATTAAAATGGCAGATATGGCTTGAATACTAAAGAAAATGAGACTGTACAGTCAAAGAAAAGGTTTCACAAAAAGGATTTAGTGAACGTAGGTTCTTTTAAAAATAAAATCCCTACGTGTCACTCTTACGGCATTGACAATTATATATGTATGTGTGCGATTTTGGCATGTGTCTACTGAGTACAATTTGTACTCAGCCCTGCATGTATTTATAAATGTGCAGGTTGAGACGTGATGATGGGAGATGCTATGGTGGGCTTGTCGGTCTTTATTTAAAGTCTTGGGTGTCTACGTGTCTTCATACACGTAGACTTCAGTCGATCCTTATTCCGCTGCGTGAGTTTCAATCAGTTTTGTTTGGCGAAGTTGCCAATTGTTTAAATTACTTCTTCAGTTGAAGTGCACTCAGTTATCAAATGATCTTTCAATTCAGTCAAGTCTTTCAGTATAATCAGTGTTCCACCTTATCCTTCATTTATTCAAGCTATTAGTCGCGCGCCCGGACTCTGCCGGGAAGGGCGGAGGTCGGGGCGTGACAATTGAATTAATAAGGATAGTTATCGAGGAATGGTTCAGATAAAGGAAGATGACGACTGTGCGTATTCAAGATATTTTTACTGAACAAGCATCTTTGAAGCTCGAAATACAACCGGAGAAATCCAGGACGTACACTGCACAACATGTCAGGGATGAGATGTACACTGTTTTCATAGTGAGCAATCCACAACCTCATATGGTCGATCTTGCATCTAGGACTTGCAGGTGGTGAGTATTTCAAATGGACGGTATTCCGTGTTCTCACGCCATCGCTACAATAAGGTATTTAGTTTACTCATTTAAATTTTGCTAGTTCATTACAAACAATTGATTATTTTATTCACTATTGATACAGGAAAATTCAGAACTTGTATCTGAATATGTGAGTCATTATTACACCCGAGAAGCATTGATTCAAACATATGCTGGCTCCATTATGACTGTGCCTCATCGAGATAATTGGATGCTTCTAGATGGAATAGCTACAAGAGTTGTATTACCTCCGATCGTTATCCGATTGCCGGGTAGACCTAGGATTACTAGAGCTCGAGCAGGTGGTGAAAGAGCATGTCAACAAACTGGTGAAGCGGAGAGTAGTGTGCCTTGTTGAAGAAAATCCAGTAATTATCGTCAATTTAGTCATAGGAGCCCAAAAATGTCCGCTGCTAGTTGACGAGGTTGAGTCAAATTCAGAATGAATTTTTCTGTAATGTAGTTCGCAACTTGTTTAATGTAATGTAATGTTTGCTACTCGTTGACGAGGTTGTGTCAAATTCTGTAATATAATGTTTGTTGAATCTTTATGTAATATGTTTATTGCGTAATATTTATGTAATATGCTTTTTCTGTAATGTAATGTACGATGCTTGTAACGTAATAATATAATATTAATAATAAGAATAAGTTTAAGTTAATAATAGGAAAAGTATTTAGTTATTATAATAAAAGAATACTATAATTCATCACAATAGAGAAACACATAATCGCTATATGGTTTCGAAATTCAGGAACTTTGAATAGAGCATATGGGAGCTTCGGTTTGCCACTGATGAATCGTTTGATTGCCATCAGTGCTAGCGCGTCGCTGTTAGGCAAGTGGGTGTTTTGTTTACCCTGCTTGAACTGTCTATTCTTCGGGAGCACACAAAATTGCAGGGGGTCGGTTCTCATGGGAACTGCAGTATTCTGATACCAAAACCCTGAATCGAGCAGCAACTTCCAAAACATATCCGTGATACACGAGAGGTGCTCGATCATAGCCATCTATGCACTCTCTGCACTCTCTGAGCTCGTATATCAGGATGAGTCACAGAGATATGTTGTCCAATCAAGCAAGCAAACTCTAACAACGACCCCTTCTTTGTTTGATGTGCGTGTCGTGGCGGCTGAACCCCTTGTCTCAATGCATTATACGGTGCTGCCCACAAGATATTTAGGACCTCCCGCCGATCCATACTCAACAGTGACTGATAATACCATGATAACTGCTCATCAACGCTGGCAGTCATCCCAGTCACCTCACTCTACAATCATAAAGAAATTAGAATGTTAATTTTAATTCGTTTATTTGATATTAAATTATCTCATATTCATAAATATTTAAAATTACCTCTTACAAATGAAACTCGGTGTATGAAGTCAATATGAATCCTGGAAATGAACCTCCAACGACAACATCTGAATCTCCACATCACGCAATCGCCCAAATGTCTGGCTCATCCAGGGAAATACCTCGAGCATCCAAACGTACAATCCCCATGACAGCCCGTACAGATTGTACTTGACATTATTCTAGTTTATGTTGTTCAAATAATGCCGCATCCAAAGAAAGGATATAGCTCCCCACTGGAATAGGCTAAACACGGCTAGATCGTTTGCTAGCACCCACATGCACGAGTCGATCCTGACCGTCGCATCAGCCCCACACAAAAATAAGGCAGCAAAGAGCATGTGGGCCACCTTAAGGTATAAATCACCGTCAGGGTCTTCAACCGAGAGGTTCGTGAAAGTTTTTAGTACAACTCCTCATGTCGCGGAAGATCTGCCGCAAAAGACATTATAAAGCTCAACCTGCCTTAAGTCAAATGTAGGGCGTGTGTTGAAATCTGAATGGGCAAAGCGAAAACCGCTAATCAAATAGTATTCCTCTACACTGAAACGGTACCGACCCCCGTTCATAAAGAAGAATAAACCTTCGTCATCGTTCTCGTCAGGCTCCACCATTCACGCCACCAAATATGAAAGCGCGTCGGAACACTTCTGTCCCGGTCTCCAGTCAACAAAATGATCGAAACATTCGTCCCTACACCGCTGCAATAGCGACTCACCTCCTACCTTAATGTCTTGGAAATTGTTTCTAATATCGATTCCTTATAGTACGTGCTCGCTACTATAGACGAGTTCACAAGCTCAGGTCTCAAATACGGGATCTATTATTAATTATTTAAATCAATCATATAAACAACTACATAATTTCAATTAAATAAATAGCTACAAATAAGGAAGAATTTACTTATACAAATGTTTGAGTTTAAGATTAATGCACCTAATTATACTTATTTTTCAATGTTATCTCTAATAAATTATTACAAAAAAAATAAATAAATATAAATCCGGACGCGGGTAATGAAAACCCGGGCTTGGGGAACTAAAACTCGGACGGTTTACATCCCACACCCGAACCGTCCGGGTTTTGGATATTACACCATATATTTACAAATTTTTTTCATATTTTTTTAAATTCACTATATGCTTATTTTAATTAAGAACAACTATATAAAGATAAAAGGTTGTAGTTTTTAATTAAGGAAGAATTTACTTATACAATTTTTCGGGTTTATGATTAAGGCACCTAATTATACTTATTTTTTAATGTTATCTCCAATAAATTATTACAAAAAAATAATAATATTAAACCCAATCGCAAGAAACGTAAACCCGGGCGTGGTGAACTTAAACCCGGACGGTTTACATCACACACCCGAACCGTTCGGGTTTTTGTTTGGTACTATATTTTGTTTTATTTTTTTACAAAATAACCATAATATATTTATTTAAAAACATTAATAATGAAATCAACAGTAAATATGTATTTATCACTAAACCACATATAAATCAACACTAATAATGAAATCAACACTAAACTTGTAATTAAATTAAATAAGTAAAAAATAATAAAATAAACCAATACCATAATAATCACATGTAAATCAAAATTAAGATATATTTACATAAATCACATACAAATCATAATTAACAAATAAAATAAATAACTCTATTTATCAAATATAAATCATAATGTTGAACGCTAATAACCTACTAACACGCACAATGTTGAACGCTACTAACCAGCCAAAGAAGTTTTGGGCACAGGCAATCAACACAGCGTGTTACACTCAAAACATATCGGTTATCGCGCTCAAACATGGAAAGACTCCATATGAGATCTTTAACAACCGAAAACCAAGGATTAAGTATTTTTGTGCCTTTGGTTGTACGTGTTACATTCATAATAATGAGAAATTTCAATTGAAAACTTTTGATAGCACTGACCCTAGAATATTTGTAGGATATTCTGATGATAGCAAAACTGACCCTGAAATCTCATATTGTGGAAGTAACACCTCATATTGTGTTTGATGAATCTATTCTTGAATACAGGGAAACAGGTGAAGAATAGGCTCACAATTATAATACTACAAGAAGCTCAGGACACATACTACTAGAAGATGTTCTGATATAGAATCCACCAGAAGATGAAGAGATTGATGTTCAATCTATAGCTGAGATCATCACACAGCAAGAGGGAACAGTCAGCAAGATGCATATGAAGCACTACAAGATGCAGATTGGATAGTTGCAATGCAAGAGGAGCTCAACGAGTTCAAGAGAAATAAAGTGTGGTATCTCGTAGATCGACCTAAACACCAAGGAGTAATAGGTGTTAAATTGATATTCAAGAACAAGTGAGATGAAAATGGTAAGGAACAAAGCCATATTAGTTGCCAAAGGATACACTCAGCAAGAGAGTATAGACTTCGATGAGACATTTGTCCCAGTTGCCAGATTATAAGCCATCAGATTGTTCTTGGCATATGCAGCTTACAAAAGATTCAAAGTATAATAGATGGATGTCAAGAGCGTCTTCTTAAATGGCATTCTGAAAGAAGAAGTTTATGTAGAGTAGCCACCTGGATTTGAAGAAGGAGATCCAGAACAGAAAGTCTATAGATTGGCAAATGCATTTTATGGTTTGAAGCAAGCTCCAAGAGCTTGGTACGAGACGTTGTCAACATTTCTGCTGGAATCAGGATTTCGACAAGGTTCAGTTGACAAGATGCTTTTCATAATCAAAGTCAAGGAGCATATCCTTTTAGTACATATTTCGTTGATGATATCATTTTCGGATCACAATGTAGTTATCTGTGTGATAATTTCGCTGACCTGATGAAAAACAAGTATCAAATGTCCATGATGGACGAAATGCATTTCTTTCTAGGTTTGCAGGTCAAGCAGCTATTTGATGATATATTTGTTAATCAAGTGAAGTACATACAGGATTTGATCAAAAAGTTTGGAGTCAAACTCAACAAACCTGTCAAGATCCCAATGCAGACCAACGAGAAGATTGATGCAGACTAGCGAATATAACTGAATACAGGGGTATCATTGGTTCACTTTTATATCTAACTGCTAGTCGACCTGACATTACTTTTGCAGTTGGAGTTTGTGCAAGATACCAGACCAACTCCAAGGAATCCCACATGGAAGCAACTAAGAAGGTATTGCGATATCTCAAAGGATGTAAGTTAGATAAGAAGTCTACTTCTGGAACTTGTCAGATTCTTGGAAACAAGCTAATCTCGTGGTTCTTGAAGAAGCAAACCTCTGTGGCTACATCAACAACAAAAGTAGAATACATGGCTTCTGGAAGTTGTTGTGCACAGATACTTTGGCACATGCAGCAGTTAAAGGTTTACGAGATATATGTGATGGTAATACCAATATTCTGTGATAGGTCGAGTGCTATTGCAATTACACATAATCCAGTCTTACATACGAGGTGTAAACATGTGGATGTGAGACATCACTTTATAAGAGACCATGTGGAAAGAAAGCATGTGCAGATCGAGAAGATACACACTGAAGTACAACGAGCTGACATTCTAACAAAGGCATTACCTGAGGAAAGGTTCAAGATTCTCTGTGGAAAGTTAGGATTGCTAAGTTTGGATGAAAGAAGCAGATCAATAGCAGATCACTAAACCAGATCAATAGCAGATTGCTAAACCAAATAACTAGCAGATCATTGATCCAAATCATCTCACTAGTCTCAGATTCATAGAAAGCAGCTTACTAGAAATAAGAAATACAGATCACTTCGAAGTACCAGATCACGTGCAGAACAGGTTACCTGTCAAGACATCAGATAACTAAGAAGGAACAGAATAGTCATGCCACGTGAAAATTAATTTTCCATAATACATTCCTTAATCAAGGGAACTCAAAAATTCGTATCAATGTCTAATTATTTACCAACTTAATCTTATTTATCTGAAAAGATTTGGTAAATCTTACATAATTTGTAATGATTATTGCAGGTATTGGAAAGTCTAATCGAGGTAAATAATTACCTAATATAGCGAAGAGAAGTTGTAGAGGCGTAGGATAGACTGCACGCGCCCATATCTAACTTGTTTTAACTTATTTTACTTAAGTTACTCGCAAGAGAACGAGATAATTATAGATTAATAAGTTAACACTAGTAGTATTCTCAAGGAAGGCTAAACAGGGTTTCATCTACGTTGTAAAACAAGAAAGCAATTAAATAATTGGGGTTTGAATGATTATTAACTAGATTAATTAATTACTTAGGCGAATGAAATTAAAGGAATAAGAAAATGAACTATCTGGTGATAATTAAGAAAGCAATTAAATCCTAAATCTAAGAATGAAGAATTAAAGGAATGAAATCTTGACATGCTTCAATTTGATTAATTAACATGAACGAAGGATTGATAATCAATAATTGAGTATTAATCAAGAAGAAAGCAACAAGAAAGAAAGACATAAAGCAATTAAGAAATTAATAAGAACTTACTAATTAAACGGAAAATAATGCATTAAAGGTCTCCGGGTTTGAATCACGAACGAATCCACAATGCGAAATCAAGAACGAACTACGGAAAGGAAAAAATAGACTATTGTGTTTTTATCTCGTGGTCCCTAGAATGATAGCTTCATACAATAAATCATGCGTGCACTATATATATGGGGGAAGAATCCGCCTGGTCAGCGATCACTAGGGGGTAGCACTCGCTACCCCCAAGTTTTGTCGTCAAACATCTTCGTGGGAGCTAGCGGCCGCTAGGGGCTAGCGGTCTCTACCCCCATGTAATGTCCTCCCTTTGGTTTCAGGGGCCAGCAGTCGCTAGCCCCACGTTCTGTCTTGGCCAACCTTTTAGAGCCAACGACCGATAGGGGCTAGCGGCCACTAGGCTCACTCTCTGACCGAGCCACGCTTTTCTTCTTCTTTTTCATCCCTTTTCGTCCTCATTTCTCTTCTCGAGCCTTGTCAACTTCGTGTGTTTATCTTTACCTAAAATTTGTAATCAAAGCATCAAATCGAACGATAACAAGCGACATTATAGAACTAATCTAGGAGAGAAACAAGACCGAAAATAGATAAAACAACCCCCCCTACACAAAATACCTTGCTTGTCCTCAAACAATTCTAGGCTCGAAACGACATGGAGATTTCAAAACGAGAGACAAGTTCAAAAATGCAACAATAATCCTCTTCATCATGAATGCTTAAAAACGGATCACAAGACTACACACTAACCACTACCATGTGTTTCCCTCGTACATGCAATTTCAATCCGATCAAACTCAAAACATATGTAAATTCGATTTTCACTCACTCAAACCTAGACTTTTATAACCATTCATTCAATTTTCATATTAAGATCAAATCGTACAAGATTGGTGATGGATAGAACGATGGTCACTAGGTGTCATCTTCGGTATAAACCGAGTATCCTAGTGTGGTTTCCCATACCCATTCCTACAACATAGTTTCTTTCGATTTCTGAGAGGAAGAGGGGTAGAATTCTTATCACACTTAAACGACATTTCAAGCGATTTACCAACGGCCATTCGAGCTAAATTTTTGGAAGAGTGGGCTATACAACCAAAATTCACGAGATGAAAACATTTAGAGGTCATCTAAAGTATTCTCGTGTGGTTTCCCATGCTCATGGTATCCAGAGGAGCATAAGCATCCCAACTCAATCACACAACAAGCATAATTTTTTAAACGAGTCTAGCATTCAAGCAATTTTTATACCAAATCAACATGTTCAGAGTTATCACATCAATCAATCACAAATAGAGTGCCCCACGAAGCCATGATCAAATGTAAAGCTCATTATCCAACTCAAGAACTCACAATGGCAATTCATATCAAAGCATAATAAAAGAAGTACCTGTCAAAATCAATCACTAATCATCACCAGCTAAGAGATGCAATTGGACAAGCAAGCATATACAAACTCGCCTAATATAGACACTCCTTACAACACACCGCATTCTAAAATAATGCACATCCCCCCCCCCCCTCCCCAACGAAAAAGAAGCAATGTCCTCATTGCAAAATAAGAACATGAAAGGGAAAGAGACTACCCGATAGGGAAAGATGCGGTGCTGATGATGCTTGATCAGGACTGGTTATCCATACATGTGAGAGAAACACAAAAACAAACGAAACAACAACAAACTAAAAGAACTCAACCCGGAGACACACAAAAGCAAAAATGAAAGAAAAGCATACTAAATAGCACTGAGAAATCACTGCTGATCCGGCGGCGGCGGTGGATGATCATATAGGGCCCAGCTCGACCACTGAGCATGTAGCTCGGCCATCTGATGGTTGTACTCGACAACCTACTAATACTGTAGAGCGGACTGCTCCTGAGATAGCCTCCATAGGCGAGCCTGCTCGGCCATGAGATCATGGGTGTTGTTCAGCCGCAGCTCGATCCGCTGCTGGCTCGCAGTCATCGAGGTGTTGTACTCAACAAAGTCATGGTAGAAAGTACGCGCCTCGTCAGCATAAGTCCCAAAGTCCTGGGAGAAGCTGGTGAAATCCTGGCGGAAAGAGTTGATGTCGGAGCGAAAAGGACCGAAGTTAGTGCTCAGAGCCTAGAACTGGGAGCTGAGCTGATCAATGTGGCCGGTGGAAGAAGAATTGGCACCATAGTGGTAATGGCCAGATGACGGGCCAGCCTGACTTGAAGACTGGACGACGGGGAAAGCATCCGGCATCGGGGTGTTGTACTCATCCTCCTCCTCCTCCGGTATCTGTGGGGCATCTTTGGGAGATGGAGGATCAGCTGTTGCGACAACGAGCACATTTGTGTGATTAATCACACAACGGCGGACCGTGGACGGTTGCCATCGATAGTCATCGGTGCAAATCCGAGCCTGCTTAAGCTCAGAGAGATTGATCCTCATGCTGTAAATGGTGTCGGCCAGGTTAAGGTGCTCCGGATCGAATACCTCGAAGTGACGGGCAATTGAGGAGATGACCAAGGGAAGAGTGGCATGATACCAGATAGTGGCTAACATATTCTTAAACGTGTTAAGAATGTAATAGTCAGCACACACCCGGGTGCCTTGGACTGCGCTCTGGAGAAGGAAGAGCTCGGCTGGATTCACTTTAGACAGAATGCTCAGCACATTGTCGCGGATGAAGCCCACCGGCATCCACCAGACTGCCAGTTGTGGAATCCCGTGAGGGCAGTCCACGCAGCATTTAGATTGAAGTGGGACGGCAAGGCTTGATCCCCGACATTCTTGTCATGGATTCCCATAACCCTGCACAGTGGAGACACAGAAAAACGATGGGGCACTTCCCGTAATCTAACGAACAAAATGTGAGGTCGGCATGCACCTCAAGTGTAGACAAAAACTCATGTGTAATCATGATACAACATTTATTGAACATCCTAGCATACTTTTTCAAACCTAACACATCCAAATATTGTTCTATTTTGCCTACACAATACAAATTATTCAGTAAATTCCAGTCTAAAGTATGCGGCGGGGTTGCCACATGTCGGTTCCACCGTTCGTAAAATTGCCCTTCCAATTCGGTTTGAATGAGGAAGGGGCAATTATACTCTTACTGAAGATCCTCGGGGCCTTCTGGTTACGAATGTGAAGTACACGCCGGTTGCTCACCGCCATGATGTTTGGTACGGGCCATGGAAGACAAGTGTGGGAGTGGTCGTCGGAAAGTGCGCCGAAAAGTTCATGGAAAAGTTCATCGGAAGAAGGTGACGTGGAGGAGGCTACAGGGGAAATCTGGTGGAAGTTATGTCCGGTGAGTGGAGGTGAAGGGGGTTGTGAGGAAGGATGGAACTTGGGAGGAAGAAGAAGAAAAAGTTTAGGGATTTGAAGGTGAAATTTGGGAATTTTTTGGAAGGGAGGTGTTGGGGTGGTAATTTGGGTGAAAGGGATGGTGGAAATGGTGAAGATGGTGAAGAAGATGGGGTAATTTGGTGGAGGAATTGAGAATTTGGGGAGGAGGGAGTTGGCCGTGCGTGAGGAGGAAGGAGGAAGAAGAGAGATTCTGGGAAAAAAAAATTTGGGGAGGAAGGAGGAAAAAAAACGTGAATAAAAGGAAGAAGTGGGAAGGGTTTTGCTAGGGTAGCGACCGTTGGGGGGGTTAGCGAGCGTTACCCTAGCGCTATTGGAGGGAATACAGCACGCAGGGCTAGCGGCCGCTAGGGGGGTAGCGGTCGCTAGCCTCTGTGTATTTGGAGAATACAGAACGCAGGGCTAACGCTCGTTGGGGGGTTAGCGGCGCTAGCCCCTTAAAACTCATGTTTGGACAGAACTCAGGGCTAGCGCTCGCTGGGGGATAGCGGGCGCTAGCCTCTTCGTTGGGTTGAGAAACAGAACGCTGGGCTAGCGCTCGCTGGGGGGGTAACGGGCGCTAGCCTAGCACTCATAATTTGTTCCAATTCGCTGCCATTTACGTATAATATCTCGTGTATTCCTCCCGACTTCTCCTGAAGCACAGATTAAAACGCTAGTTAATGCTCCTCTAAATGAGAACGAAATAAAAGAAATAAACAAAACAAAACAAGAAACAAAAATAAAGGAACAAGCGGAAATAAACGAATGCTTGGTTAATGTCATTAGCTCGACGTAATAATTTGCTCAATTGGAGGGTGAATCTTCAATCGGTGTCGACTCCAACGTGAAATTGGTAGGCCATCCCTTGATGTACGGCTTCACACGATGCCCGTTCACAACAAATGAGTCATCCTATCCTTCTTTAGCAAGCTCTACCGAACCGTACGGCTTCACATCCTTCACCACAAATCTTGATTTCAACTTCCCGAGAAAGAGTTTCAACCGAGAATTGAATAGCAACACCTTCATACCGCGCTTTAAATCTTTATGTAGTATCCTCCGATCATAAATTGCTTTCATCTTATCATTGTAAATGCGGGCGTTGTCGCATGCCTCATTGCGTAGCTCATCCAACTCCGACATTTGACGCGAACGGTGCTCCACCGCCTTGTGCAAATCAAAGTTGGAGGCCTTTATTTTCCAATAGGCCTTGTGCTCCACTTCAACCGGTAAATGGCACGTCTTTCCATACACTAGACGGTACAGACTCATCCCCAACATGCTCTTGTACACAGTTCGGTACGCCCAAAGCGCATCGTTCAACTTGATCGTTCAATCATTCCTAGATGGTTGAACCGTCTTCTCCAAAATGCTCTTAATTTTGTTGTTTCTCGTCTCGGCTTGGCCCGATGTCTGTGGATGATATGAAATTGCGATCTTATGCGTGATCTCATTCTTCTTCATAAGCCTCTCAAACAACCTATTGCAAAAATGCTTTCCACCATCGCTAATGATAGCACGTGGAAAGCCAAACCTACATAGTATATTTTCCTACAAGAACTTAAGCACAATGTCAGAATCACATGTCCTTGTGGGGATAGCCTCAACCCACTTGGACACGTAATCAACTAGAAGTAAAATATACTCGTATCCATGAGACTTAGGAAAAGGACCCATAAAATCTATGCCCCACACATCAAAAATTTCAACCACAAGCACGTTATTAAGAGGCATCTCATTCCTACGACCTATAGAGCCAACCCGTTGACATCTATCACAAGAAAGATAATAAGCATGTGCATTCCTAAATAAAGTAGGCCAAAATAAACCTGACTGGAGAACCTTATGTGCCGTCTTTTGGCCTCCAAAATGACCACCACAATGAGCTTGGTGGCACAAAAATAGTCATTATCGGCAAGCTTATCTAACATCTGATCAATGAAATGTAAAGGAAAGTGATCCTTTTTCGTAGCTGCATTGAGCTTCCGATAGTCGATACACATCCTCCATCAAGTAACAGGTCTGGTAGGGAAAAACTCATTCTTCTCGTTCATAGTCACCGTGATGCCTCCCTTCTTCGGCACGACGTGAACTAGACTTACCCATTTGCTGTTGGCAATCGGATAGATAATCCTTTCAGCCAACAGCTTCAGGATCTCCTTCTTCATGACCTCCATCAGAATTGGGTTGAGGCGTCGCTGTTCATCCCTCTTCGGCAAGCTGGATATTATGCATGCATATTGCCGGACTGATGCCTCGTATATCCGCTAGACTCCATCCGAAGGCCAGCTTGTGCGTCTTCAGCACCGCTACCAACTGAGTCTGCTGGCTATCAATGAGATGAGCTGAGATAATCACCGGCTTCTGCTCGTTCTCCTCGAGGAATACGTACTTCAGATTCGCAAGAAACTCCTTCAGCTCCAACTTCTCAGGTGTAGGTGGATTCACCAGCTTCAACGGAGGTGGTTTCGCAAATTGCGACTCCAATTTGAGTCTTTCCTTCATGTCACCTGATCCCTCAAAAACCTCCTCCAATTTGTAATCCTACACAAAAGAAATCTCGGCCAAGGCATCAATAGAATTAATGAAAGAACAATCCTCAATAGAACTAACAGAAGGCATAGCTTTGTGCTTATGCACAGAAAAAGAAACTGTCTCTCCTAACACCAACATCTGAATATTGTCATTATTAACATCAATCAAAGTGTTAATAGTTTCCATAAAAGGTCTACCTAGCAACAAAGTATGATCACGTCCATTCTCATGCACATCACCTATCTCTAAAACAACAAAATCCATAGGAACAATTAAACCACCAACACTAACAAGAATATTCTCAATAATTCCTCGAGGATATCTAACAGAACGATCAGCTAACTGTAAACTCATGCATGTCGGTTTCAACTCACCTAACTCTAATTCCTTAAAAATTGAGTAAGGCATAAGGTTAATACTAGCACCTAAATCAAGCATACTTGTTACCGTCTTACCATTCCCTAAAATGATGGTGATAACGAAACTACCTGGATCTCGTAGCTTCTGAGGAAGAGGCTGTTGCATGATAGAGCTGGCTACCTCACACACCATCACAGACTTGTCATCTGAAAATCTCCTCTTCTTGGAGGCAAGCTCCTTGAAGAACTTAAGGTACGCCGGTACGTTGCGAATAACGTCAAGAAACGGTAGGTTCACGTGCACTTGAGACAACATCTTGTAAAATTCTGCGAACTGCTTCTCAAGCTTCTCATTCTTCAGCCTGCTTGGAAAGGGAATCGGTGGCTTGTACGGGTTCGCCATTTTGTGCAACTGAATGGCCGGCTGTTCTAGCTCCTTCCCTTTCTCGATATTCTCCACCACTCTGTTTGTCTCATCCTCAGTCATGGATACTTTGTTGTCCACTTGCTTACCACTACGTAGAATAGTAATGGCCTGTAGCTGTTGCGCTGAGTGTCCCTGGCCTGGTATCTTCCTTGTCAGCTGTTGCTGCTGCATCTGATTAACTACTCCAGAGATCTGCCCCACTTGGCTCTCGAGGCGTTTGATGGTAGCCTCTTGAGCCTCTCTAGCTAACTTGCTCTCCTGCATGAAAGCTGCTAAGCTATCTTCTAGAGATAGTTTAGGTTGTGCGGCTGCTCGTGGTGCAGGTGGGAATTATGGCTGGAACTGCGGTGCCGGCTGCTGAAACTGAGGCAACGGCGGCTGTTGATAGTGCGGTGGAGGTGGATAATACCCTAGCTGAGATGGGTAATATGGCTGCTGTGGTGGATAGTACCCATGCTGAGGTGGGTAGTACTGCTGTGGAGGCGCTCGTCGGGCAAGAAAATTTGATCCTTGTCCTTGAGTCGGCCCCTTCCACGTAGAGCTGTTCTACGCTCTCCATCCTGAAGTCTGCTGGACTGGATGCTGGTCGAATGGCGGGCGAGGTGGAAATCCCTGAGCAGCGTAGACTTCCGCATCTCCTTCATAAGTCATCTTCCATTCTGGTGCAATGATTCTCATCGTGAGTGAGATCACCACAAATTGGGCACGGCTCAAATACCGGCTCATGCTTGGCCACGGCCTTGCTCATCTTCAACTCTTGCAACTCTCTCATCATATCAGCCATCTGCCTCATCAAATCAGGGCTCACTCCGATCTCTCTAACCTCTACTCTCTTGGATTGAGAGGTCTTCTATTGTGAGTTGGTAGCTAGAGTCTCGAAAATCTCTACTGCTTCTTCAGTTGTCTTCTCAGATATGTTTCCTCCAACTATTGTATCCACCATAAACTGATACATATGCTGCAAACCATTGTAGAAGATTTTCCAAAGGAGCTCGGGTACAATCTGGTGATGCGAGCACTGCTGCTAGAGCTCTCTGAATCTATCAAGTGCCTCATGGAAAGGCTCGTCGGGCTCTTAAGTGAATTGCATAATCTGTAGCCGAATCTATTGTGTCTTGTGATTCGGATAGTACTTGAACAGGAATGTAGTACTAACGGCCTTCCATGTGGGTAGAGATCCTACTGGAAGAGAGAGATACCACGACTCCGCCCTATCCTTCAGCGAGTCGGGGAAGCACTTCCTAAGCAACTCACCCTCGGTTAGGGCCTGAAGTGGAATAGACTGGACCGCAGTGCAGAACTCTCTAATGAAAAGGAGTGCATCTTCATTAGCCAGACCGTAGAACGAGGAAAGCAAGTTGATAAGGTTGTGTTTCAACTCATAGTTCCTTCCCGCAGCAGATAACACTATAGCAGATATCGTGATGTCGTAGGATGGCCTGGAAAATCTCCGAGCTTCTTAGGTGCTTCATCTTCCTCAGCCATTATGACTAATTTCTCCTCGAATAAAGTGGCTAGATTGACGATGTCCTTGTATCGCTCCTCAAGTACACCTTCTCTTCTATTGATATTGTCGACAAAGTGCACCAACTCTTATCTCAAGCTTCGGCGTCCTAGCATACACAAAACCAACAAAGATCAAACGTACCTTGTGGGAGAAAATGAATAAAGAAAAGAAAAATAAAAGAAGAAAAGAAATAGAATAAAACACAACGCAAATAAATGCCTAAAGCCTTCCCCGGCAACGGCGCCAAAATTTGTTTTAACTTATTTTACTTAAGTTACTCACAAGAGAACGAGATCATTATAGATTAATAAGTTAACCCTAGTCGTATTCTCAAGAAAGACTTAACAGGGCTTCATCTACGTTGTAAAACAAGAAAGCAATTAAATAATTGAGGTTTGAATGATTATTGACTAGATTAATTAATTACCTAGGCGAGTGAAATTAAAGGAATAAGAAAACGAACTATCTGGATGATAATTAAGAAAACAATTAAATCCTAAATCTAAGAATGAAGAATTAAAGGAATAAAATCTTAACATGCTTCAATTTGATTAATTAACATGAACGAAGGATTGATAATCAATAATTGGGAATTAATCAAGAAGAAAGCAACAAGAAAGAAAGACATAAAGCAATTAAAAAAATAATAAGAACTTACTAATTAAATGGAAAATAATGCATTAAAGGTCTCCGGGTTTGAATCACGAACGAATTCACAATGCGAAATCAAGAACGAACTATGGAAAGGGAAAAATAGACTATTGTGTTTTCTCTCGTGGTCTAAAACCCTAGAACGATAGCTTTATACAATAAATCACGCGTGCACTATATATATGGGGGAAGAATCCGCCCGGTCAGCAATCACTAGGGGGTAGTGCTCGCTACCCCCAAGTTCTGTCTTCAAACATCTTCGTGGGGGCTAGCGGCCGCTAGGGGCTACTGTGTTTTCTCTCGTGGTCTAAAACCCTAGAATGATAGATTGTACCCTAAAATACACGCGAGCAAACTATATATATGTAGAGAAAATCTGCCTAGGTAGCGGTAGCTACCTCCACGTTCTGTATTGGAGTTGAAATTGCTGGGGCTAGCGGTCACTAGGGGGGTAGTGAGTGCTAGCCCAGCGCTCTGAAGAGGCAACAGAAGTGTGAGCTAATGATCACTAGGGGGTAGTGATCATTTCCCCTGCGTTCTGCCTGGGTGCCCTAGTGATCACTAGGGGGTAGTGATCACTACCCCTGCGTTCTGCCTGGGTGCCCTAGTGATCACTAAGGGAGTCACTACCCCCCGCGCACTGTCTTCACTTCATATTTTTTTTGCACTTCGGTTCGCGTTTCTCGTTTCAATGCTTACAAACTTCCATTTTGTCTTGACTCCCTACCTACAATATGAAATATGGGAACGAGAAGATAAATTAGAACAAAGAGTATGAGAAACAATTAAAAATAAGATATTAAGGACCAAAAATACGAGAGAAACGGGACCGAAAATGGGCTAAACAGGTGACCTACTGGGAAGTGTCCTGGGTCAATCTGTCAGTGAGGACAAAGCAGGCTGGGAAAGAAAGTGTTGGTGTGTAGGGCCAGTGCGTCAATTCTGATGGGTGCTCCCGATCCAATAGAAATTTAACTCTTCTTGCGTAAAGGTATATTTAGCCTTGGAGGCACGCAACTCTTTATGAAAATCGTCAAAGAGTTTAGCTCTACTACTTAGGGTAGCACGGCAGACCCAGGCCTGTAAAATAATAAAAAGAGAAATAAATGAATAAATGTTTGGAGTCGCACATAAAGAAAAAGAAAGGAAGGAAATGAATAATAAACTGACAGCTAGCTCATGTTCAGCGGAAAGATTGTCTAGAGAAATACTAATCAGAGACATGGTCTTGATCCAATATTCCTCGCAAAAGAGTGCATTAAGTAGTCGGGCTCCTACAAGCCTGGGCAAATCAAGAAGTGGCCTGGTAAAGTCTTATGCAGGACTTCTATTAGAGGCGGAGGCCCTAGCAGGATACAGAAGACCCAGGGAGTTAGTTAAAATTCTTACCCTTTGGGTGTTCTTCTCCAAGTCCCTAGTTGCAGGGGGAGCAATAGTATGGCGACTAAGAGAAGGTGAAACAGAGATGCTGATGATTTATTTATCGGGAGCCTCAGGGATCTGAGCTGATTTGGATTTTTTAGAAATTGACCCATTAGGACCATGCAGAACGTGCCTTTTTGACGCTATCTTATGAACATTGGGTCGGTCATTAGGCCCAAGAGGGGGAGGTCCTGGCAGAATAGGCCCAGCAGAAGTAGCTGTAAGGTCAACAATGAATTGAGAAGTCTGGTCCACAACAGGGGCTGAGGAGGCGGAGACTAACAACAGAAGCGTTAGCCTCTTCCAAGGTTTTAGAAGAACCAGCAATAGTGGGAATTCTGGTGGCAGACCCGACAGGAGGCGGGGTGCCGGCAGAGGGAGCGCCTTTACCAGAACCTCCTTCAACAGACTCAAGAGCTCTGAGTTTTACTGCTGACTTTTATCCAACAAAAGGGCCCCAGTCCTCTCTCGGACCATTTTGTTTATGAGATCTGTGAAGTTACCTGAAAATGAGGAACAATAAAATATCAGAAAGTGATGTAGTGCAATTCGCTGAATATGTCGCAGCTTAGTATTTAAGTCACAGATTTCTCTACAATGATCGGATTCATGCACCGTTTGCGGCATTGAACAGCCACCTTGATTATCTTTCCAGCCATATATTAAGGACCGTCAGATTCAACGTATTTGAAGAGTTATGGCCATTTAAAGTCACGACCAGAACTTGGAGAGTTGGAAGTCTGAAAGTTGTTTCTTTTAATTGAGTTATTTTACTCTTTTTACTATAAAAACTAGTTGTGTGGTGGAATTTGGTGGGAGTTGAATATCTTGATCATTTGAATTGAGAGTTTTGAGAATTGAGTTCTCATTTCTTATTATTCCAAACTTGGAAGTCGAATTTAGCATTCTATTTTGTTTCATCTTCTCTTCCGGTTTCCAACCCTCATCATTTGGTATCAGAGCTAGCTACGCTCTTGGCTTTTTCATCTTTTTGCAATGGCAGCAAGAAGAAGAAGAGGCGGACGTGTTGGAGGAAACATGGAAAATCCCAGAGATGAACGAGATGCTATAATTCAGGCACTTCAAAGGCAAGTCGAGGAGTTAACCATACGTCTTGAGCGTCAGGAAGCCAGAAGCGAACGTGGTTCGGGCCATGGTGATTCCAGTGATGACTCGGAGTATGTGAACCCTTTCGCCTTTAGAGAAGGTAACAACTTCTCAAGGTTCACTCATTCTACAGATTTTGTGAAGATGGATATACCAGAGTTTCATGGTCGCCTTCGACCGGATGAATTTCTCGATTGGCTTAGTGCCGTAGAGAAATTATTTGAATACAAGGATATCACAGATTATCATAAAGTTAAGCTCGTTGCTACTCGGCTTCGAGGTTATGCATCACTTTGGTGGGACAATACTCAAGATATGAGGTTGCGTAAAGGAAAACAAAAAATCAATTCTTGGGAAAAAATGAAGGCTAGGCTGCGTGAGAATTTCCTTCCGGCAGACTTTGCTCAAAATATTTTTGTGCAATTTAATAATTTGCAACAAGCTGGCAAAAGTGTGACAGATTATACTGAAGAGTTTTACAAATTAATGGCGAGAGTCAGCAGCCAAGAGTCGGAAGATCAACTCGTGGCGAGGTATGTCAACGGGCTCAAAGCTTCGATCAAAGACGAAGTAGAAATGCAACGACTGTGGAGACTTAATGATGCGTATCAGCTTGTGCTAAAAGTTGAGTCCAAATTGCAACGGCGTGGAGCAAAGAGATATGTTGATGTACAAAGTCTCTATCCTCAAAAGGGTGAATCCAGCAAGAATGTCCCGAAGAAGGGTGCAAACAAAGAAGGTGCTATTCCAGTTTCTAAAAACAAATCAAAGCCATGTTTCAACTGTGGCCAAACCGGTCATTATATGAGTGACTGTCCCAATCGAAAATTTGATGCTCGAACCGGGGTGGTAGCTGAAGAAGGAGAGCCACAGCTTGAAGTTGATGGCCCAATTTATGACGAAGATGGTGGGCAAGAACGTGAAGAGATTGAACCCGAAGAGGGAGAATGTTTGGTGATTCAAAGAGTTCTTGCAGCCCCAAAACAGGTCAACGACCAATCTTGGTTGAGGCACAACATCTTACGGACGAAGTGTAAATCACATGGGAAGATATGCTCGTTAGTGATTGATGGAGGAAGCTTTGAGAACTTTGTTTCTCAAGAAATGGTGGACAAACTCAACCTTACAACGACTGCACATGCTCATCCATATTCAGTTTCATGGATAAAGAAAGATAATGAGGTATGGATCGATAAGAAATGTCTTGTTTCTTTTTCAATGGGTAAAAATTATCATGATAAAGTTTGGTGTGATGTGGTGCCTATGGACATTGGCCATATACTTTTGGGGAGGCCATGGCAGTATGATAGGAGTGCTATACATGATGGAAGGAAAAATACTTATACATTCTTTATGGGAAAAATTGAAATTGTACTTTTACCCTGCAAAAGTATGTCTCACCCCAAATCTTCAATCGAAGAGGAGGAAATACTTTGCTTACCCTGTCACAGTTTGAAAGAGAGGCACAAAATGGTGGTATTGTGTATCTGTTGGTGGCTAAAGAGACGGAGAAAGCTCTGCCAATACCATATTACGTTAAGGGCCTTTTGAAGGAATTTGAGGACCTGACTCCCGATGATTTACCTCATGGGCTTCCGCCGCTTCGAGAAATTCAACACCAGATTGATCTAACTCCAGGTGCTGTTCTTCCTAACAAATCGCATTACCGAATGAGTCCAAGTGAGCATGAGGAGCTGAACCGGCAAGTGTTGGACTTGCTGAACAAAGGTTTCATAAGAGAGAGCTTGAGTCTTTGTGCCGTCCCTGCACTCCTAACCCCCAAAAAAGATGGTTCATGGAGGATGTGTGTCGATAGCCGAGCACTCAACCGAATCACCATCAAGTACAGGTTTCCCATACCTAGAATTGATGACATGTTCGACATGCTTGCTGGTGCACAAATATTTTCTAAAATTGATCTACGCAGCGGCTACCATCAAATTAGAATCAAGCCAGGAGATGAATGGAAGACGGCCTTCAAAACCCGTGAAGGCTTATATGAATGGCTTGTCATGCCATTTGGCTTATCCAATGCTCCAAGCACTTTCATGCGGATAATGAATCAAGCACTTCGCAATTTTATTGGTAAATTTGTTGTGGTATACTTTGATGACATCCTTGTTTACAGCAGGAATCAGTCGGATCACGTCAATCACTTGCGGGAAGTTTTATTGACTTTGAGGAAAGATGAGCTTTATGTGAATCTCAAGAAATGCTCTTTCATGACTGATCGTCTAGTTTTCCTTGGTTTCATCCTTACTCCTACTGGCATCATGGTGGATGAGGAAAAGGTTAAAGCAATACGTGAGTGGCCTACTCCTACGAGCCTACATGAGGTTCGGAGCTTTCATGGGTTAGCATCATTTTATCGGAGGTTTATCAGAAATTTCAGCACCATTGCAGTCCCTCTAACAGATTGCTTGAAGAAGAGGGAGTTCAATTGGACTCAAGAGGCCGAGGAAAGTTTCAAGGTTGTCAAAGAAAAGTTATCCAGTGCACCTGTCCTTGCGCTTCCTAATTTTGATAAGATCTTTGAAGTTGATTGTGATGCATCTCACGTTGGCATCGGTGGTGTGCTCAGTCAAGAAGGCCATCCACTTGCTTTCTTTAGTGAGAAATTGAATGAAACAAGGAAGAAGTATTCGACGTACGACGTAGAGTTGTATGCTATAGTTCAAGCTCTTCGACATTGGCGTCCATACCTAGTGCAAAGAGAGTTCATCCTTAATTCTAATCATGAAGCTCTCAAGTACATTAACTGTCAATCGAATCTGAATCGGAGGCACGCTGGTTGGGTAGCGTTCCTACAAGAATATACTTTTGTTTTACGGCATAAGAGTGGGAAGCTTAACAAAGTTGCTGACGCACTTAGTCGGAGGATCACCTTGCTAAATTCTGTGAGTTGCCAACTGGAAGGATTTCACAGCTTGAGAGAATTATATGTAGATGATCCTGATTTCATGGGAATTTATACAAAATGCAAGCAGGGTAATTGTAGTGAATTTCAGTTGCTTGATGGTTTTCTTTTCAAGGGAACGAGCTTGTGCATTCCTAAATGCTCTCTAAGGGAATTTATCATCAAAGAACTTCATGGTGGTGGTCTTGGTGGGCATTTTGGACGAGACAAAACTTTGTTGTTAATCAAGGAAAAATATTTTTGGCCTACTCTTTATCGAGATGTTGCGAGATTTGTAAAGAGGTGCCGCATTTGCCAAACATGCAAAGGCCGAAGTCAAAACTCAGGCTTATACATCCCATTGCCCATTCCTGATAATCCTTGGGAAGCGGTTAGCATGGATTTCATTGTGGGGCTACCGAAAACACAAAGGGGATTTGATTTAATTTTTGTTGTAGTTGACCGTTTCTCCAAGATGGCTCACTTCGTACCATGCCGGAAGACCATGGATGCTTCTTACATTGCTGAACTGTATTTTAGAGAAGTTGTCAAACTTCATGGTTTTCCGAAGAGTATCGTATCTGATCGCGATACTAAGTTTCTTAGTCATTTTTGGAGGAGCTTGTGGAAGAAGTTGGGGACTAACTTACTCTATAGCAGTGCATATCACCCAGAAACTGACGGCCAAAATGAAGTTGTCAATCGCACGTTGGGAAATCTGCTCCGAAGTCTCACTTCCAAGAGGCCGAAACAATGGGACGTTATCCTATCAAGGGCTGAATTTGCTTACAATTCTGCTGCAAATCGTTCTACTGGAAGGAGTCCATTTGAAGTTGTCTATGGGAAGAATCCAAACCATTATCTTGACCTTTCTGGAGTTCTTAGTTCTTGTAAGAAGGTTGACGAATTTGCTATGTCAATGGAGAGGATTCAGAAAGAAGTGAAGAAGAAACTTGAGCAGAGTTATGAATCCTACAAAGATGCTGCAAATACTCATCGACGAGCTCAAGTCTTCAAGGAGGGTGATCTTGTTTGGGTTTATTTGAAGAAAGAGAGGTTTCCTGCTGGAACATACAGCAAGCTCAAAGAAAAGAAGATTGGTCCTTGCCAAGTGTTGAAGAAGATAAATGACAATGCTTACAAAATTGAGTTGTTCGCACATTTGCACACTCATTCAACTTTTAATGTCCGTGATTTAACCCCCTATCATGGAGAAAACGAACTGAACTCTGAGATGAGTTCTTTCCCACCTGGAGAGGATGATGTAGTGCAATTCGCTGAATATGTCGCAGCTTAGTATTTAAGTCACAGATTTCTCTACAATAATCGGATTCATGCACCGTTTGTGGCATTGAACAGCCACCTTGATTATCTTTCCAGCCATATATTAAGGACCGTCAGATTCAACGTATTTGAAGAGTTATGGCCATTTAAAGTCACGACTAGAACTTGGAGAGTTGGAAGTCTGAAAGTTGTTTCTTTTAATTGAGTTATTTTACTCTTTTTACTATAAAAACTAGTTGTGTGGTGGAATTTGGTGGGAGTTGAATATCTTGATCATTTGAATTGAGAGTTTTGAGAATTGAGTTCTCATTTCTTATTATTCCAAACTTTGAAGTCGAATTTAGCATTCTATTTTGTTTCATCTTCTCTTCCGGTTTCCAACCCTCATCAGAAAGGTTGTAATCATAGAATTTAATGGTGGTTAACAATTTGAACTAATCATAAAGATATAACCATTGATAGTTTCCAAGGTATGCTAAGATGGAGGTTAAAGTAAGAAACCGCATTTTCATTTTTGGAAATGAGGATAAGTAAGGAATGACCGGAGGAATCCCTGATCCCTAGTCCTCCAGTAGAAAGTTTTGCTAATTTATTGGTTATCAATGGAAAGATATGACAATCCCATGAAAAATCGGGATCTGGAATTAAAGCAAGGTTGTAGGTGAAAAGTATATAAAGGGATGAGAACGATTGACTTTGTTAGTGTTAAAAAAGATGCTTGCAGTATTGAAAAAAGGAAAAAAAATACATATGTAAGAACAGGACTTGCCTAATGGACATGTAATTAAGTTAATTGAAGGGGATGGAGTATTAAGCAATTAAATCGCAAAAGGAATCGGGGAGAGCCAAGTGTAGGCTTGCTTCAAATTGACTATGCCACATAACAACAGAAGGAGGCTTAACATTTAAGGGTCTTTTATCATCTGCAGGGATTCTAATGGTATAGGGACCAATATCGTAAAGTAATTTCATTAAAGATCTAAGATCTTTCTCTTCGCACTCGAATGGGAAAAGAAGCAAAATCAGGAAGGCCCGGGAAATGATAAGAGATGTACACTACAACAAAAACATTCTATAGTGGCGAATTTTTTTGTCACCATAAGTGTCAAAATTGTCACTATAAAATATTGTGATAGTTTTTCTATTCGTCGCTGGCTCGCAGCTGTATAAGCCGTTGCTAAAAACTTTAGTCACAACACTTGCAACATCATCACTGTATACCAACTTTGTTGTGACGCATCAACTTGTCACTAAAACTATTTCATTTGTGACAATTTTTTCTCCTCACTATAGACCAATTTTGTTGTCACGACGTTTGCTTGTCACTGTAATTCGTAATTTTAGTGTCACACATTTTTTCTTCACTATAACTCTTTCATTTAGTGACATAATAGATTCATCACTATATACATTACCATGTAGTGACAATTGTGTAGCATCACTAAATTATTATGTATTAGTCACAGTTTCATAATCATCACTACAATAAACATTATGTAGTCGCATCCGTTTGTCGTCATTAAATCATCTTAATTTAGTGACATGTTATATTCGTCCCTAAATTATGGACCATGTAGCTACAATTAATTTTCGCCACTACAAATTATTTTGCAGTGACGAACGATTGTTGTCGCAAGTAAATTTATATTATTGTGGCTGCAAATATAATTTTTAGTGACACATCTAATGCATCACAAATAAAAAAATCGTGTTGTCTCTAAAGTGTTGATATTTAGCGACATAAATTATTGTCAATATAATTGTTATGACAATTTTTTTTATTAATTTAATAATAAAAAATAATTCAAAAGTCATCACAATTATAGCATAAAATATCATGATTAATTTGTCGATAATGCTACATTTTGGGTCATTATATATATATATATATATATATTATGAAAAATATATAATTATGTCAACCATCAAAAATATCAAAAAATATTAATGTAAAATTAAAAAATGTATTAAATGCAATACCAAATAATAATATATCCAACAAATTTAAAACACAATGTATCATTCTAAAAGTAAATAAATTCAACAAAGTTGGAGTTCCAATAAGAAATTACTTAAAGCTATTCAATTTTCTAACTATTATGACTTAAACCTTGAATGATATCGGGAAGACGCTCTCTTAGAAGAGTTTCCAATCGAGATTCAATATTCACTTCATGGCGGCTGAGTTGATTTTTTAATGATTGAAATTGTTGAGATATATCTTCATTCTGCCTCTTCAACAGTTCATTCTCTTTTTGCAACTCCAAATTTATTCTTTCGCCTCTCTTACTTGGTGGCTTCAAACCATCTCCACATCCACGAAGTCGGGTGGACTTTTCTTCACCAAGAACCTTGATAAAAGCTTCATCCTCGGACATAGGATCTTCTCCATCCTCATTTTCTTGGCTCTGCAACTTAATTAGTTCATCCTGAAAATTACAATTTGTTAAACTATCTAATTATTTTACGGTAGCATATACATATAAATTAAATTTTACACTTACATAAACTTCCTTTGAGCGTGTGTCAACCCATTCTTTTTTTCCATTACTATACCGACTTAGTCTCCATGCATGAGTACGACTAGGCTCTTCTCCCGTTTCAGGATCGTGCTAAAAGTTTAAATGTTAGCGTAACATTGAAAAGTAAAATATTTAAACTGAACAATTTTATCTAGTTGTGTACCTCTTGGTAGCAATATTGTGCAATAGATCTTGTTCCGCATGCATGATTGATTTGTAACTTTTTTCTATTTTCTCTATTTCTTTCACTCATTTGCTATGATAAAAAAACATAATAACTAATATTAATAGATATGATCACACCACATTTAGCAAAACAAACGATCATAATATGTAGCAACATATTACAGAAAATAATATACACAAATATATGGTTAGAAATATTTAGATTATTTTCTCACATACACAATAACCGTGATCATGTAACATTTTGAATAAACTCAACATTCATAATATGTAAAAAGATAATAAACAAAATTATATGATCACGCTTATTGATCTTTATCTTTTTCTTACATTAAATACTTCAACCGTACTTGATATGGAGATAATATACAAAATTATATGATCATGCTTACTGCATTTATCTTTTGATAAGAAGATACTATACAAAATTATATGATCACGTTTATTGGATTTATCTATTTCCTAGATTAAGTATATAACTACGTATGAACATTATCTAGATAATACACTCAATTACATAATCACATTTATTCACATTTCATTTTTGAAAGAGAATTACATAATAACATGATATTTTCATATACAAATCAACCAATTATCACACTTCATAATATAACGATGAATATTCTGGACTGATGAAATACTAATGATAGATAATTACCTTAAATGCATCAGACTAGTGAACCGTATGTTTTGGCGACTCAAGTAGAACAAGTGTATTATGTTGACGACATCAGACTAGGCAAAAATTGGAAGGTCATTGTCCCAACGTATGCTCGAAGTCTATGGAATGTGTGTGTGGATAAAGATGACGAATGTTTGATGACCGGTGAGTCTTATCAACAAAATGAAGTACAATTTGTAAATGACGTGACTCCACGATTTGATGATTTTCATGAGTGGAGTCGAGATGATATACCGCCATTGACTATCTCTAAATCAATAGTCACACCGAGGCATGATTCGCATGAAGTAAATGTAGTGCAAGAAGAAGAAGATGATGATGACGAGGACCATGAAGAAGAAGAGAGAGAAGAAGAATATGATGACGATGATGACGACGACGACGACGAACACATCGGCGACAAGTTGTATGAAAGTGAAGATGATTTTGATATTTATTGATTATATTTATTTAATTGGATTTTGTTTAAATTATTAATTTTTTTCAAATGAACTCATTCATTTTGAATAACAAATAATGCTTTTATTTATATTTATTTAAAATTGAGTTATTATACTATACTACTCATTATCATCCATAATCGTCTGTCTATATAGAAAAACTATATATAAACTAGTTATACTAATTTTTATAGTGACAATAAATTGCGACAACATTTAAATATCACATACTTATTTATCTTGTGTCAATTGAAAATAATATCACTATATATATATTTACAGTGTCCATATTATAATTGCCACTATCATCTAGTGAGCATTCATTGTTGCAACAATAACATATGTCACTGATGCATTTTCTTGTGACGAAAATATTTTTTATCATTAAATATGAGATTATTGTGACACCAACTAAAATCGACACTAACATACAGTGATAATAAATAATGACAATACTGAATCTTTTCACTATTAATTTTTTTGGTGATGATTGAAAATATTGTCAATATAGATATACTTGCAGTCACAAAAACGTGATCGTCACTAATATATAGTGACAACAACTAGTCACACGAATTATATATATCACTATTTTATTATGTAGTGACGACATAGATTATTATCACAATAAATATATTTATAATGATAACACGAAAGATGTCACTGATATATAGTGATAAAAAATATTGACAATACTAAATTTTGTAACTATAAAAATATTTTGTGACGATAAATATTATTGTCACAATAAGTGCATTTATTGTGATAAAATAATTATCGTCACCGATATTATTATCACTACAGAGTGTTTTTGTTGTAGTGGTACCTAGAAATATGTAAGACTTGGGTAAGAACTTGAGCAAACTAGGGTAAGAAATCAAGAAAATAGAAAAGGCGAGACAATGAATAACTACAGTGGGCGAGATTGAAGTCGAAGAGTTTTCAAAAATAGATATACGCGGTTATTTATAATTAAGAAGACAAAAGGAAGTAGAGCGAATTTAATACACACGTAACGTCAGGATGAAAGAGGGCTTTTTAATCCAACGGTCGGGATTAAATGACGGATGATGTCCCCGAGGACAAGATTGTGAAAAGACGGGTACAGTACCCAACAGTCAAAAAGGTAATGATAAATTCTTACACGCGAAATTCCTTAATATTCCTGATTTTGAGCTAAATTATGATTGTTTCTGTTGCAATGGCAATAAACATTATGATTTATACTACACTATTTCCGTGATTTCCAAAACAATTATTATAATTTTCACTTATATATATTATTTCACACATTTTCATGCGTTTTAAAAATATATTTTTATGAATCAAGTAAAACTTTAATTGGTAATAAATTATATTTTCAATATTTTATTTTAATAAATAAATACTCTCTCCGTCCCAATAATCTTGACACATTTTATATTCAAATGGATGTATTAAAATAAGCAAATGTATCAAAATTAGGACAGATGTAGTATAATATTTAAATCCCGTCGAATTTCAACGAGTTACCAACTAGTTATCATAAATAATATGTGGACATTGGCGGATCTAGTAACAAGCAAGGGAGGGCTTTAGTCCCTATTAAATTTTCTTTTTAATATTTTTTATAGGTATAAAATCGTAAATTTATTGGTATTTTTTATGAATAATTATGTAAAAGCTCTTAATATCAATTTGAGTTAAAATAAAATTTAATTTTTAACTTGATACATTGAAAATAAGTCTATTTTTTCTGAGTCTGATGTGGAGCAAGAAGTTTGAAGGAAGGTCGTGCCTTGAACCTTGCTTGTAACGGTACATCTTTAGATAGGGATACCCCTTTTTTCACTTCGCTAAGATCCACCAACCTCTCATCAACACGCTCCCAATCAAAGCACTGCACCAAACACCCTAGCGCCAAACCCACGACCCGTTGGCCCAACCCGGAACCCGGGCACGACCTCCTCCCCAGCCCAAATGGCAGTAGCTCCGACGCCCCCACTTCCCCACATTCAAACCGCTCTGGTTTAAACCTCTCCGCATCGGCCCACACGGACGGATCCCGATGAATGGCCCACGCGTTAACTATCACGATTGTGCCACGTGGTATGTCGTATCCCGCAATCTTGCAGTCTGACGATGCTTCGTGTGGGAGCAGCAATGGCGCTGCCGGGAACAAGCGAAAGGTCTCAGTTATCACATTTTGGAGATATGGGAGCTTGGGCAGGTCGGATTCGGTAAGGAGATGATCCTTCCCCACCACATTGTCTATCTCTGCTCTCGCCTTCTCCAACTTCTCAGGGTCGTTTAGCAGAGCGGACATTGCCCACTCTACTGTCACTGATGAGGTCTCCGTCCCAGCAAGAAGCATCACCTGCAGCAACTCCGGTATGAGCATAGTGCGGAATTGGAGAAATAAACCAAGAATTTACAGTCCTTTTGCAATTGTTATATGATTTATATACCTTTGCCAATTAAATACGAAACTTACATCCCTAATTAGTGATATATTAGCGAAGAAAGATCATGCATAATATTAGCATAGAGCTATAGTGGTTAATACTCAAGGCCGCCTAAAGACTAATGGCCTCGCATTAGAGTCCGGCCTTTGAATTTAATTGATAGGATTAAGAATAAATAAAGAAAACAAGAGTAAGAGGGAACATATATATGCATACCAGAATGATTGATTTGATTACTACATCAGTGTAGTTCTGAGGCTCAGTCTCCTGCAAACAGAGCAAATGATCAATCATGGTGTTTCCTTCCTTTCTGCGCCTATGCTCCTCAATCAACCATTGCATGAACACATCTAATTTCCCAGAAATCCTCCTCAAATCCTTCTCAAAACCCATGTAATCAATCCACCTCAACAACGGGAAGAAATCTCCTGGATTCGACACTCCGCCGTACTTGAAAACCTCTTTCAATATCTCCCGGAACTCCTTGGCCTCCTCATCTCCGTCGTCATCGACGCTGAAGTATCTCTTCCCGGCCACCATTCTCATGATATTATTGAAGGTCAGCACAGACAAAAATGGCCTAATCTCCACTACGGCGAAGCCTTTTGTCGTGCTTCGACCGAGCTCCTCAACCATGAGCCTGACCTCGTCCTCTCGGATTGATCGGAACGCATTTAGGCGAGCCGTTGAGAATATCTCCACCGTCGTTAGGCGGCGGAGGTTGCGCCAGTACTCGCCGTACGGGGCGAGGACAACGGAGCTGAAGTTGTAGCCGATGTACTTCCCAGCAACGAAACGAGGGCGGTTGGCCAAAACGACGTCGTTCTTGGTGAAGCATTCCTCGGCTGTGGCCGGAGACGACACAACGACCACGAGGCGGTTGCCAAAGCGGAGGGAGAAGATGGGGCCGAGTGTTCGGGAGAGGCTTTGGTAGGTGCGATGAAGAGGAAATTTTAGGAGGTGGAGGTGGCCAAGGTGAGGAAGTGCAAAGAGAGGTGAAGGTGGGTGATTTGTTTTGCGTTTTGTTAGGTTTTTAACTACTATGATAACAAACAAGATGGTGTATAGCGTTATTGATTCCATATTTGATTTTGGAACTGAATTCAAATGCAAGCTTTATCAAGTGGATTAACATATATGGACGTGGGTTGTATGAAGACATTATCTAGTGTATTCTTGGGAGAGACAACTAATTTTGTCCGATTCAAAAGTGGTCCTTGTCTCTGAGACATCATAACTTTAGGACGAAATTGCTTTATTGAACTATTATCGTTTACTACTTTCTTTCTACAGACATGATGATGTAAGCAATGACCAAAGCCAATTAATTGCATGATGATGTAAGCAATGACCAAAGCCAATTAATTGCATATAGGATATTAAGTTTATCAATTTGGTTCATGTTCATGCTCGTGTTGTATTAGTTATGCATTCAAAAATTTTAAACATGTTGACATTAAGGAAAAACACAAACACAAATATGAAAATACATTAAAAAACTATAATTAGAAATATTTATTTACAAATAATACGTCTTGTGAACATGATGAGTGATTTCGCATTAAAATTGAATCTGTTGAAGAAACCAAACCCGCTCAACCAAGTGATTAGGTTTCGCAAAATAACTTAATCAATCTAATAACATATTTGATTTTTTATATTGTAATTTGTTGAAGCTACCCATTAATTATCCTACATCGACTCGATAAAGGTTCTTGACTCAATATATAAGTTGAAACACTCTCCCCTCTTATAAGGCATTTTAAGGAGGTGAATAAAGGGTTCTAATTCTATATGGTATCAGAGCAGCTACCCATTAATTGTCCAACATCGATCAGATAAAGATTCCTGACTCGATATATAAATTGGAACACCTTTTTAAGGAGGTGAATAAAGGGTTCCAATTATATAATTGCAAAAATTAATGATGTAAAGTGAAACTAAAATAGAAATTGACTCACTGGACATATCTTTCTCGCTTTTATAATTATTGTTTTAATTTCAAGCCTACAATTATGCATATATATTTTGGCGGTTCACACATCAATTCATTAATCCACGTTTATTGCTATTTAAGAAAGAGAAATTTTGAGACTAAGAGTGTGTGATTAATTTCTATATATTTACATAATTATGTGAAATTTAGTGATATCTTTGTTGTGGAGATAAAATGATATATCTTTTATCTATTCACAATTAATATAGAATATATGATGAATGTTTTCATGCAAATAAATATATTATTGTTAGATAATATGTGGGAAAAAAATTTAAAGTGCATTACAACACAAATTTAAAATATATATTTATATATATATATATATATATATATATATAATTTAGATTATCAATCAAACACATATGTAGTATTTTTATATCCAACTCTTATAATGTTTTATTTAGTAAAGATATTGATACTTATTACTTTCTCACTGTAATGATCGTAAAAATACATTTAATTACTTTAAGTGAATTAGGAATTTTTCATATATATTATTAAAAATAATAATACTAGCATTAATTTTTTTTTAATTTCAAATTACAAGTATACTATTTACTGCGTATGGCGCGGGGTGTATAATACTAGTTTTCTTTGTAGGATAATAACAACTTCCAAATAGTTACAAAAGCGTATATAAAATTAAAGCATATAACTAAAAATAAATTAAAAAAATCACGAAAGTATAAATGCACAAAATTTGAAAATGGAAAGTATTTAAATTAATTAATATTTTTAATATTAACTACATAAGATATCATATACAAATATTGAGCATCATTTTTCATTAAAAATTTTGAGTACCAATTTTATTGAAAATTATAATAAATTTTAAATTAAAAATTAATTAATTAAAATTTCTAATAAACTAGAATCAAACGGAGACCAAAATTTAAAAATTTCTAGATTTGATATTTCTTATGACTCATACTCAACGAGTAAAACGAAAGGAAAGCTTAACGGATTTTTGATCTAATTCTTGATTGAGTTGTGGACGAAGGGAATGTTTATCCCGAACCATGTTAATTACTTGCGTTCTTTATTTTCTTATTTGCTTTGTTTATCAGCTTCTTCATATCATATCTTAAATTGGTTTGCTAAATATCTTGAATAAAAAAAAATATTTTCATTTTAACAAGAGCATTAACCACCAAATTCCGCGCACGACTTATTTTGAAGTTTAACTCATAAAGTTATACGTAATCTTTGTTATCCACAACCTAAGGCACTATTTGAGTGAGTTTAATTCTTCCTAACAAGAAGAACCTGACTTGCTACTCAAGCTATGTTATTCAGTAAGTGTGCTTAAGCCTTATTTGTTAATCTAAAAAGGAGAAGACCCTAAAATTTTGAATTGGTGTATTCCACCCCGCCCCCCCCCCCCCCCCTCATACACCAATCTTGCTCTTTCGGGACCAACAATTGGTATCAGAGTTGGGGTTTCGGATGTGAAGAATTGAATCCGGCGGAGCCATCCTTAGGCGATGTGCCTGAGCGCGGAAGGGTTGTTGGGCACAACAACTCTAGGGGTTATGAAGATTCATGGTCGTAATCCGAGGTGCGAGATTGACGGTCATCTAGTGTCATAAGTAGCCCCATGGTCCGGGTTCGAAGGAGCGCCAGCATATGCTCTCAAGGTCCGATGCATCCTCCAGAGTACCGGGATGGTGCTGAGGGGGGGGGGATTGTTGGGAAGTGGACTCTAGCACCTCCTGGAGGGTGGATCCTCCGTGTATCGTACCCGGAGAGCTTATGGGAGTGTGGCCTGCCTCAGTCGAAAAGGGCCTAAACTACCATCGTTCACGAGAGGATAAAGGATTTGATTAGTACTACTCATATCAACATGGTGCATCATCTTTTCAGGTGACCCCTTAGTAGAAACTCCAAGGTTAAGCGTGCTTGGCTTGGAGAGTGTTCGAGCTAAAACGTATCTCAAGTTCTAGTGATTAGATTAAAGTTGTAATACGTGTTAAGTCGATCCGAATGTCGAATCTCGTGGAAGGCTATGCAGGGCTATTGTTTATAAGTACTATAACGGTTTGCATGATTCTAAACACTCTAAATCAGGTTGAGGTGATAATTATAATCAAGACAATGAAATTAAAAGCAAGTAAAGAAGTAGGCAAATAAATAGATTAAAGTCCATGGTAAAGATTATCCACAATCTACACTCGATGCTTATTCAATCAAACATAATGTTTCTAATAAGATTCTCCTAAGCTGACTAGCCAATCACTTGCGTATTCTTAAAGCTAATCTGTGATCATTACTTTCGTATACAAACCACACTTAGAAGAATATCCAATTCAAAACATGATTTCCTTTTTACGTTTCCGATTTATAGGTTCGATTGTTCAATCAAACAGGGAGACATAGAACAATTTATCGATCCATTCCACATCTGGAGCATACATGATGATCAAGCACATACACTCTTATGCACTGATAGAGCAATCGATAGAAGATTGAATCAAAGCATCAAGTAATAGAAGTAGATAATCAACCCTAAAATGAGATTAGCCAACCATTAAAAGAGAAGAAACCATAGGAGAGTACATGATCGAACACTTACTACGAATCTTCACAATTCAAGTTGGAATCACTTCAATCTACTTAAGAACACCAAAAACTAACTAATAAAGCAATAAAAAGTATTTTTGGGAGTAAAACTATTCGAGTACAAGTTGTATATCTATCAAATTATGCCCAATTTGAGTTAATAAACCCATCTGCAACTGCCGGCCAGCGGTCGCTAGCCTCTATTTTCTATCCTCTTCTGCAACTGCACCCTAGCGGGCACTGAGGTGCTAGCGGGTGTTGGGTCCTCTCTTTGCTTCTTCGGCTTTGTTTTCCTCTTCGTGTACTCTTTCATTCTCCGTTCTCCGCTTGGCTTGCATAGGTGATGCATGAGACACGACTTCAAGCTCCATATTCCCCTCGTTTCCTCATCCTACATCCAAAATATGAAAACACACAACCGGCGTAAAAACGAACAATAAAAGACACGAAAAGAACGACTTAAATACTAGACACGACAAAGCGACAACAAAACACGTAACAAAAACATACTAAACAACTCCCCCACACTTAATCATTTGTTTGTCCTCAATCAAAATTCAATACCTAAGCATTTATACATACCAATGGTCAACATGCTAGCCCAACCACCATTCGTACCTTCATACTAAAACTTAAACTAGATTCAATTCTCAACCGTATTCGGTCACTCAATCAAGATCTAATGTTACTCGATACTAAGTTCATCAATATGTACATGATCATGATATACACACATCTCACATCTCCCATCATCCACACATTCGGTTCTCTTAAATTTTTAAGTAAAACAAGCAAGTCCGCATAAGGGTGTGAATCATCGGGTCTAAACATCAATGGATCACACTGAGTGCCCTGATGTGGTTTCCCATACTCATTATCTAATATAAGCGGAGTAGAACCCACGGACTCGACTTGTCTCACTCATTTACGCCCTTCTAGCGTTTATTATTCGTTTTTTTTTTCGAAAGAGTTAAACTCTTTATTCATTGCTTTTTTCTTTAATCCAAGGGAACCAAACATATAGACTTAGGGAGTAATCACTCATAATCCGAATCCTAATCACCATACATACCAACTAGCAAAGCAACATGTCTCACGTAACATCTCAATCACACAACCTAGCCCAATCAAGAACCGAACCTAGCTAAATCAACCATCAATCGTAAAAATACAGGGCTCACATATCAACAATCAATATACATCAACACAATGATATCGAAAAAATAAGTAAACATGAAATGATCAAGTTAGGGGAAATAACATAACAATCACAAAGACACACTAAAAAGCACTAAAAACATGCAAGAAAGCAAATACCCCCCCCCCCCCCCACACACACAAACACACACTTAAATCCTACTACGTCCTCGTAGTAAAGAGTTAAAGAGAAGGGATAGAGAAACCTCCCTGACAACATAACGAACCGGCAATAAGCCCAGAAAATCAAGTGACTCCTAGAGTTATACTTGCACACAAAGACAGAATAAACAAGCATAAAACAGAAACAAATAAAGAAATAAAAAGAAAACATAAAAGAAAAAGAAAAGAAAAGAAAGCTAATACTCCGGAGGATCCTGAGGATCCTGATAATCGGATGGAGAAGGAGGTTGGGGATGAAGTCCCGTCCATCGAGCCCATTGTTCCTCAAGAGAGGTAACAAGGGTGTCGACGGGTTCGAGAGGGGTATCCATCGACTGGAGCCGGGTATCCATCGAGTAGAGGACTTAGCTCTCTCCTCCATCTCAACATCAGTACCGGTGGGAGCCTCATCAATGGGAGGAGCGGTCTCGGTGGAAGGTCCAGCTCCGCCAGCTCACTTGAGTGCCGTCTCGCGCTCACGGAAGCGACGCACACACTCTCTTTGTTCAAAGGGAACAAAAGATGTCTCAGAGGCATCTAAAAGACCGATGTGCTTCAGAACGGAAGCACCCAAGTCTATGCTCTTCCTCCAGCTATACGAGTTGGGTACCTTCAACTTGTTCAAAAATTGGGAACTTGCAATTGTGGAAGTTCCGTTGAATGTTCTCCCTTGGGGAGTTGGATTGCTCGTTCTCTTCCTCGGGTTCTTCAACTCGGCGCCGTATGTTTCTCAACATTTTGGAAGTTGGAGGTGCTTGGTGATGAGGAAGAAAAAAGGAAGTAAAGAAGTATGAGGAGTGGAGGAATTGGGGAAGAATTGGAAGAATGTGGGAGATTTGGGTTTTAAAGATTTGGTGGATGAAAAGGGAAAATATTTGGATGGAAAGATTGGAAATAGGATGGGTAACAAGGATTCGAGAGTTGGGAGGTGAAATTCTAAGGTTGAAAGATGGATTTTTAGAGAAATTTGGCTAGGGTTTCGGTTGGAAGAAGGAAGAAGAAGGAGAAAAGGTGGAAAGTGGGAGAAAAATTGGAAAAAAAAAGGTTTAAGTCGCGAGTTTAAGTTAGGACCAACGGCCGCTGGATTTCCAGCGGTCGCTGACCTAGAGGTTTTGAAGTTCTGCAGAGGCATGGGCCAACGGCCGCTGAGTTTCAAGCGGTCGCTGGCTATGGTTTGCTGTCCTCCTCAATTTTTTTTACACTCCTTTTTTCGAATTCCTTTTCTCTTCTCATCCTATCACTTCCTTTCGGCTTCCAATACTCCATCTCGTCCCTACAACGAAGTGATTCGAATGAGGCTCCCAACACACAAAACTTAAGAAAATAAACTAAGTTCAAACAACGAAAACAAAGAAATAAAACTAAAATGTTTAACGTGGGTTGCCTTCCACGCAACGCTCGTTTAATGTCGCGAGCTCGACACCTTTGAATTTCAATACATTCTCTGCGGGCATACCGTAGAAGGAAGGGAGCTAGTTGAAATGGATATTCTTGAGCTCGTAGTTTCGAGATGCTTGTCCCAACACGATAGTGATGCTGCTGCTCCTATCACTGGCCGAGCAAGATCTCTCATTTAACTGGCCGCTATCACTGTATGTAAACTAGTATCACTCCAGTCGTTATCGGAATCCTGTAGAGGTGTGCTCCCCAAATGATCAGACTGGTATCCTAATTCCAAGACTTGACTGTTTCCAACCTCCTCTTCCAGGTTGACTGTTTGTAACTCACTCCTGCGATGCACGTTGTCCAACACAGGTGTCAATCTTCTATTCAGATTTCGGTGTCCGTGCATGCACTACCTAGCACCAAAAAAGAGACGTCAAACGCAACTTGCGGTTGAAAACTCCTAACAAAACGAAAAACAAATACAAAATCACTAAACACAACAAACACAAAACAACACAAACACTTTTATTGAAAGAACAAACAAACAAACAAAAGTACTAATAATCAATAAGCCTATAGCCTTCTCCGGCAAGGGCGCCAAATTTTGTTCGAGCTAAAACGTATCTCAAGTTCTAGTGATTAGATTAAAGTTGAAGTACGTGTTAAGTCGATCCGAATGTTGAATCTCGTGGAAGGCTATGTAGGGGTATTGTTTATAAGTACTATAACGGTTTGCATGATTCTAAACACTCTATATCGGGTTGAGGTGATAATTATAATCAAGATAATGAAATTAAAAGCAAGTAAAGAAGTAGGAAAATAAATAGATTAAAGTCCAGGGTAAAGATTATCCACAATCTACACTCGATGCTTATTCAATTAAACATCATGCTTCTAAGCTGATTCTCCTAAGCTGACTGGCCAATCACTTGCGTATTCTTAAAGCTAATCCGTGATCATTACCTTCGTATACAAACCACACTTAGAAGAATATCCAATTCAAAACATGATTTCCTTTTTACATTTCCAATTTATAGGTTTGGTTGTTCAATCAAAGAGGGAGACAGAACAAATTATCAATCCATTCCACATCTGGAGCATACATGATGATCAAGCACATACACTCTTAAGCACAGATTGAACAACCGATAGAAGATTGAATCAAAGCATCAAGTAATAGAAGTAGACAATCAATAGAATGAGATTAGCCAACCATTAAATAAAAAGAGAAGAAACCATAGGAGAGTACATGATCGAACACTTACTACGAATCTTCACAATTAAAGTTGGAATCACTTCAATCTACTTAAGGACACCAAAAACTAACTAATAAAGCAATAAGAAGTATTTTTGGGAGTAAAACTATTCGAGTAGGTGACGCATGAGACACGACTCAAGCTCCATATTTCCCTCGTTTCCTCATCCTACATCCAAAATATGAAAACACACAACTGGCGTAAAAACGAACAATAAAAGACACAAAAAGAACGACTTAAACACTAGACACGACAAAACGACAACAAAACACGTAACAAAAACATACTAAACAGAGAGTGTCCCGTGTTAGCCTGTCAGTGAGGATAAAAGCAGACTGAAAAAGAAAGTGTTGGTGTGTGGGGCCAGTACGTCAATTCTGATGGCGCTCCCGATCCAATAATAAATATAACGATAAAGAAACTAAATTATTGGTCTTTTTTAATGATTATTTTTCATGATTTCTTCGACTTTTTTCTTTATCAATTAAAATAAAAGCCCTTAATCAACCGCATTGAGATTTCTTTTGATGTTTATGAATTATACTCAGAAAGTTGAACATATCTATAATAAGGACCAAATAAATTTTGGGATCCTAATTTTTTGTTAGATTGCTCTCATTTCGATGGCTATTGCTCGTAGAAGCAACTGGCACATAAAAATTATTAGTAAGTATTTAATTTGTATTAATTTAAAAACATAAATTCTTATACAACTTAAATTGATGATAAGATTTTATATATAAATAATTGTAAAAATATCAATAATTTTATGATACACCTGATACGATTTATTTGATGTATGAGGAATACACCAGTGGATTAATCTTTTTGTGTTTTAAGGGAATTCGATTAGTGAGTAGTGAGTTAAAAACTTGAAGGGTGGTTCAATTTTGACCTTCAATTTAGATAGGATCTTGTAGTCTACAGTTAGTGCTGGATTGATGGACTAATTCTCAACTATGTTAAGTGCGGAAGTTGGTGGTCTTGTTAACTCGTAGTTTTAGAAAACTAAAATATTAGATGTGTGGTTTGAAGATAAAAATTCATACATTCACGATTCTCGATATAACTCATGAGTTTTCAACTAAATGGATATAGTCTTATAGTGATCAATTTAGAATTTAGAATTTAGAATTTAGATCTAATTGGTACTGCATGAACGAGGCACCTATGATGGCTTCGTTCTCAATCGACCTCTTGTCTACGAATTTGGATCTTGTCAAGACAGTTGTTTCCCAATATTTAGGAGTCGGGGGAGTGATAAAAATCTCATGGTTAACAGCATCTTCCAGCAGGCATGATCTGAAGTTGGTGTTTGGGTAATCATCCAAAAAGTTCAAAAAGAGTTTATCTCTGGAGAAATCTCCTTCCATGCCATAGATCTTCCAGTAATCATGCATTTTGATAAAGTCATCTTTGATCTCCTCCCATTATTCGCTTAAACTAGATCGTAGCCATGAATCTGAATGAGTCCTAGAGGGATGTTCAGTTTTCGAGGTCTTTTTCTCCTATAGTCTCCTTATATTTCAAGCATATATATACTTGAGGTGTTTGAGCAAGGTTTTCAACTCCAACTTTGGTGTCTTGATCACGTATGATACCAATTGATTACCAATAACTAAGAGTGGTTTTTGGACTCAATTCTCAATTGTTTGAAAATATGTCTCAGTGGTCTCATCTTTTTCTTTGCCCTCCTTGTCGTCTGGTTTGTCCTCCATCTTGTTCAGGATCTGGGGCAAGGCCTCCTGGATATCTTTCTCACTAGATCCCACAAAAAATCCACTATCAACACGTCTGGTGGGTGCTGCTTTGCTCTGTAGATGTCAAAAGTCACTGTCTCTGGCGTGTATTGGCATGTCAACTTCCTGATGTCGCATCGATCATGGTTTTGGCCTTCTTGAGGAATGGATGTCCTAAGAGCATGAGTGACTTCTTGGCAATGGCGACTGAGCTTCCCATATTCAGCGTATAGAAATCTGCATGAAAAATTAAGTCTTGTACCTTGACCAAGAAATCATCCACCATGCCTTAGGGGTAAACGCTTAACTTGTCTGCCAGCTGGATCACAGTCCTGGATAGTTTCAGTGGGACTATATTCAGTTCTTCATACATAGAGAGGGGCATCACGCTGATCGAAGCTTCCAAGTCCAACATGGCTTGATCAATTCTGGTATTTTCGATCACACATGGGATAAAGAACATCTCTGGATCCTCGCATTTGATTGGTAGATTCATGTTTAATACTGCGAAGACATTTTTTCCCACTAGGAATCTTACATCGTCGGTGTATTGAACCTTCTTGGTGTTAGGGTTTGTACACCTCAAAGCGTTCTTTATGCTTAGACGTTGTATGGAACTTGTTTTTAGTTACATTAAATGAGAATAAATATTTTCTATCATCAGTTTGTTATTTATTATTTTATATATTGAATTGCAAACAAGTCTGTCTACTGCAATTATAGACTGTGTGGTGGATCAATGATCCCAGAAGGTAACACAGTCGGATCCTTTGTAGTATAAAGCTCATAGTCTAGACAGACTTGGACAGTCTAGTCAGTAAAGGCTGTGATATCATTTGATGTGAGAGCTGACCTTAACCCGCAGAATGATATCGATATGTATAAGCTGACACACATGCTTTGGGTATACATATTTAGAAATTTCACAGTGAGATAAGTTCTACGTGTTGTTGTTTAGAACGAGGTCCTAGAAATTAGTTATTTCTTAATCTGTGACGATGACATTAGTATATGCGGCTGATTAGACATTGTTTTGATTCATCTTCGCTTACAGATTTTTCGTAACCCTAGATAGTGATGTCTTGAGCAGTAGTGATTTGTTTAGCTAGAAGCACTTGATTGTCAATCACATAGAATCGTGTCTCGGTAACATGAGTTGATTAAATCTGCATGAGGCATTCAAAAAGGTTTATTGCATAAGAAAGCCGGTCGGTTGGAATTTATTCTGTATGTAATAATTAAGGTCTGAACCGGATCACTCACGAATAAATATATTAATTAATTATGAGTTGTCAACGAACTCAATTAATTAATGAATTTAGTAAATCTTAAACGCGAGAAATAATTAATGACAAAAGGGTTACATCCGTAATTTGAATGGATTAAGATGAGTTCAATATTTATCTTATAGTGGAGTCGATAAATATTTATAATAGAATTACACTTTATTACATTTCCATATTATAATTAATTTGAGAGTTAAATTAACTTAATATAATAATTAATTTAAGTCTAAGTTTGACCAAGCAATTAAATAAATTTAATTGGGTCAAAATGACTTGAAAATTAATTAAATTAAGTTATGGAATTGAATTGGTCAAATTAATTTTCAATTATTTAAAATTCAAATTTGAATAATAGATAGAATTGTAAAGAGATAAAAGTGGGAATTAGTTCTATTATTTTTGATTTTATCCATTCACCTTAGAAATTCTAACCTAGCCCACTATATATAAATAGAGGATAAGTTTATTGCCCATACAATATTCAAATCATAGATCGTGAATAAGTTAGAAATTTTCGAGGTAGGATCGAAGGAGATTCCCCTTCGTGAATAAGCCAAAGCCAAGGTTCCTAATATCGTCAATCTCTCATATTAGCTTGCATAACTACTACCTTTTGTACATGATTTTGATACTTAGTTTTATTCAAGTTCACTTTTGAACTTATTTATTATTGTGCTTGTAGGAAATCGATCATATATAAAATAAAATAAAAAATTCCTTAAATTGAACTTAACCCGATGACAATACTATAATAGTCCAAGCTATGATTCTATTTATTCACTTCAAGTATTTTTTGGTTTGCTTATTAACTAACACATCTTCTCTTATAGACTATGATTCATTCTTTAAGGGGGAATTCTTCTTTTAAATTATATTTTATATTAGATTTTTGCATAATTAAAAAAGAGGAAATTGTTAGGAAAATATTAAAGGATTTGATTCAGATTCCAAAACCTCACTTGAAAGATGATATATATCTAAGTCCAGAACCTTAAATTTAGTCTTAATCTTTATTTAATAACTTATATGTTAAAGAGTTCAGTTGACAGTTACGTCCAACATTTAAGGTCTCCATAATATAGACTGAAGACATATTTACCAAAGCCTAAAAGTTGGATACTCTATCATGAAGGGCATTTGGAATGTAGGCATACTAAAGTTCTGTTGGGAACCCCACGAATTCATTTATATTTTGATGATGATTATCGAAACAACACTTACTTAAAACGAGTTCTTTAAAACCATGTAATCAATATCATCTTTTAAAGAACAACTCGCTTATAAAAGGAGCAGGTCGTTAGTTATATGATCTGTCTTATTTTTATGAGTTTTCCTGGACATATTGATTACTATAACGACGGGTATAAGTTCACTTTAACAACTAGCTAAAATGTAAATGAACATATCAATGCTAAACAATTTGTCCATATTTAGCAGCTAGTTGTACTTCCTTGTTTAGACTATCTATCATGGTTTAAACTTTGTATTTTTCCTAGTATAGATTTTATTAGATCGATGTTGTAAAAAGAAAATTTGTAGTTTCAAACTTACTTTAGGAACAATCTGTTTATTTAGTTCTTAAAGAAAAATTAGATAGTTGTAATAAAAAAAAAATAGGTGGATAGAAAAATCACATGTCCTATAGAACTAGTTGTTCTTTAGTATAAGATCAATGAAGACTTGAGTTATCTCAAGTAAACGATTGTGGAACTAACATATCGTTTACTTCAAGACATACAGCCCGCTGTCTCTAATGCAGATCGTTATGAAAAACGATCTGTCTGAATATTATCTCGCTGTATAACTCAGTATGGGCTTAGGAATCAAGAAGAATAATCAAAGTATTTATTTGGTCCTAGACAAATTAATATTTGATTAGACAGCTCGAAAGATAGATCGTAGGAAACGATCTGTTAGCTTAAAACAAGCTAGTTGTTCCATACCATAACTATGGTAGGCTGCCGACATACCTAAATTTGTCATAAGTCAACCACTCAATGTGTTGTCACATCAAAGGGGGTATTTTAAGGAATTAAGTACAAGAAAATTAAATTAGATGTACGGTGAATCATTCCAAGTATGGAAAAGCACTGGAGAAACGCGTGAAATGTGGAACAAGACGCATTACAGGCGACACGTGTAACATCAACAATGCAATGCATTTAATGTTGTCATTAATGCGAAGAAGAATGACTCTTCTCTCTCTAACGGATAGTTCCAGTAATTGTGCTATATATACCACCTTCACTTCCAGAAACGAGTACAAGAATTCAAACGATTACATTGCTATTACTCTGCTCAAAATCATTCAAGCATCCAACGTTCAAAAACGTTCCAACCAGCCCATAATTCTTTAAGTGTTTTATAGTAGCTTGAAGCTTTGTGTTTCTGGAAATCTTACTTTCAAAACCAAAGTTTAGGATCTAGTTTAGATCTAAAGTTAGGATATTTCTTAGATTCTAGTTATCAATCTTCAAAAGAAGAAGTGTAATCACAAGATACTATCTAGTTTTGATATTCTCTTGTGGCTCGTATTCAACGAGTAAAAAGAAAGGAGAACTTAGTGGATAATCGATCTTGTTCTGATCGAGCCGTGGACGTAGGGACAATTTATCCCGAACCATGTTAACTACTTGTGTTCTTTATATCTCCTGTTTACTTTTCATTCTTCATCTTCGTCATATCATTTTATAAATCAACTTGTTAAAGTTCTTGAGTAAGAAAATTATTTTCATATTAAAAAGAGCATTAACCTACTTCAACTTAAGGGACATACTTCTAGTCAAACCTACTTCAACTACGTATTTCCACTTAAGAAAATATCTCAAACCCGCCTTATAAGGTCTGGATTGCAAGCACCAAAAATATTAAAGATTACAAATCTCAAACCCGCCCTATAAGGTCTGGATTGCAGGCACCAAAAATATTAAAGATTACAAATTTGCAAGGGGAAGAATTTCAATGAATCACGGTCCGATCTCTCGAACAGCTACATTAATGAGAGATAGCTATAAGTAACTTAACAATTCATCATTTCAAAACTACCGGTTACCTCGCACTCACAAGCGATTAGTATATGTTAAAGAAATTACAAATAAAAAGAAAACAAGCGATTAATAGTAGTTTCAGAATATGTTTGAACTCCTATATATGCAGTTTATTGGCTTTGAAGATTGTCATCATCCATACTCAACCACAAAACCTAAATTATAGTCTATTTCACAAGATCAAAGACATTACAGTTGAACAAAAAATTCATGTCGTTTGGTTTTTTTTTGCAAAAATTGATAACATGAACAGATTGTGTGTACACAATTCTGCATTCTAAATATGTTTTGAGGGGCTGTTGCTGTTTCTGCAGAAACAACCTTCACAACAATTACATTACATTATGGTACACATTACTCTATATAGCTCAAAATCTGAATCAATCATCAAACCCATCTTCATAAACAAGTAAAGAAACAAGCGCATTACCCAAATATCTTCAATGTCGATCCAGTGCTTGAGCAGGGCACACTTCCCACTCTCTATCTCACTCTCTCCATAATCCATCTATATCAATCTCTCTCTGATCATAAGAAATCAGCCCATTCTTTCTCCTCCTTAATCCTCTCCATAGCCCCATCAAAAGCAACATCAAACGCATCTTTAAAGCTCTTTATCCCTGCATTAGGCATGGAGTAAATAATCTTGGGAATAGTCTCAATTACCTTTTCTCTCTTCTTCCTTATCTCCTCCTTCCCATACCTCATCAACACCTCCTTCACCGACACTGTCCCGTTTCTCACCTCATCCTGATCTATAAACACCGAGTAACTCTCAGGCTCCCCCGGTAGAAACCACTCGTACTGCTCATACGCCGTCTTCAGGAAGAACACTGGCACCGACCCTGCCATCATGCAGTCGAACACTGCCTTGCTCGTGAAGCTATCCCCTTTTGGCTGCAGGCAGAACTCTGACTCCAGTAGCGGCTGCAATGTCGCTGTCGCGTTTTTGAAGCAATCGGTGACCGCACAATCCACCGCCGCGCAGCTTACCTCGCCGCGGCAGTAGTCCATGATTTGGCGGCGGAGATCATTATTCCCCCAGTTGCGGTCGGTACCGATGAAGGATGTGTGGTAAGGGCGCGCGTGTTCACGCGCGAATCTCTGCCAATTGAGCAATGCGTCCTTAGTTTTTGGGTGGAATGCGGTGGGATATGGTACAGCGATGTCCATTTCGTCGCCGGGGTATTTCTCGACGATGAATCGGAGAACTCTGCTCATCGACGGCATGTTGAGGAAGCTCGAGCCCCACGATTTCCCGGGGTCGGTGAGGCGGCGGAAATCCCACGTGATTCTCCCGATCGTCATGAAGTGATCGGAGCCGTTGAGTTTCTTCCAGTGGGGTCGACTTTTGACCCAGCGCAGCACCGATTTGCAATGACGGTCGCGCGCTGACGTGTCGTTACCCCATAGGTGCTTGCCAACGGAGAGCCCCGCGTAAAAGGGGATGTAGAACGCCGTGGCGAGCTCCGGATCTAGGGTTCTGCATTTGTGCTTGAGGATGCGGTGGTGGAAGAGAACTTCTAGAGTAAATTGATTAGTGTGGTACCATGATTTGTGGAGATCCTCGGGGAGGAGGCGGCGGAGCTCTGCGGCGGCGAGGCCGTAGCCGTGGTTGGAGGCGATGCCGCACTCCCAATTCCATTGGTCCAGATCGGAGCAGGTATGGACCACGAGGTCGCGGTTGAAGGCGGAGGGAATGTCGTAGGCGTAGACGCGGCCGGAGGGGCATTCATCGGTGTACGGAGGCGGAGGCGGCGGCGGGACCGCTGTGGCGTTAGGAACGGAGGCGGGTATGGGGACGAAGCGAACGGAGAAGGGAGGGGAGGAGCGATCGGGGAAACAGGGGGGAGGGGTGCGGACAATGGAGATGATGAGGGCCTGGGCCCAGAGGAAGGCGATGAAGAGCCAGAAACGGGGGTGGGAGGAGAAGTGGATCTTGATAGAATTCAGAGTGGTCCTCATCAAATTGGTGGGTTTCGGACCCTTCTTCACAGACTGAGATTCTGGGGAGCAAGAGGGCACCATTCTCACAAAAATGCGGAAGCAGTGACAAGGAGTGAGAGGTCAAGAGATAGAAGCGGAGTGATGTGAGGAGTGTGAATGAGTACAAGAAAAATATAAAGTCATCAATGGCGTGACGATTACGAGGTGGGTAACCAGTATTTGCTTAATATTCTTAAGCCAAATCCAATTCAACCGTGATTTCGGGTCGGTTCTAATTTTTAAATTGAAAAGAAAAATCAAATTATGAAAATCAAAGAAAATATAAAATTTTGTACACATTATTACTTTGTAACTATTTAATGAATTTCGCAGTTTATCTTGGAAGAAATGTTCTTTTCGATTGTTTATGAATCAAACCCAAAAAAATATTAGGTTGGATTTGGATACAAAATAATTGGAAACTGACTTATTTCGATTTTTCCATTAGGTGCACACCCCTAGGTATAGTTGCAAAGTGAAGGCACCGACAGCAGAAAACGTGGGATGTTTTGGTTTCATGTGTTTTATTGGTGGGGAATTGAAATTGAAACCAATTCCTCCGCAGCACCAGTTTTGCCGACGTTTTTCACTGAATTTTATTTTTTAATTAATGGGCAAAGGACCCTACATATTATTAATTATTACTAATAAACTAGAATTCCTTATGTGCAGTGTAGCGAATTTTAATTCTAATATTCCATTTGGTCTCACATTTGTTCATGACACGAGATCTAAGAAGTTGAAAATTAGTATAAATAATGACAAAGATATATATTACTCTTCGTCCCAATTAAGTTAGGGCGTATATCATTTTGAACCGTTTCAACTAAGTTGAGGCATTTTCTTTTTAGGAAACCTTTATCACACACACAAGTTTAAATAATATATATTTCTATGATCACTTTATACATTTTTCAACGCTAAACATACACTCTTTAATTACCGTGCCCAAAAGAAATGTTTCAACTTAGTCGGGACGGAGGGAGTATTTAAAGTTATGTAAGTATTAAACTTATTTTGAAAAGAAAATATAATATTTAAGTTTGAATAACTCAAAAAATAAAATATAACGCTAGAGAGGGAGGGAGTAATTAATTGAAATTCTCTATCCCGACAACAACTTTTAAGATTTTAGGTTCTAATGTTATGACTTTTGTTCCCATGGCCGAGGGACCAACGACTATAAGGGATAAGCCAAATATTAAAGCACAAAACCCTTTAGCTTTTTCTTTTTATTTTAACGGAGACAATATAATAATAAATGAATTTAAGACTGTAAAAATATCATAAGGTACATGTTATGATATTTTAGGAGAAATATGATATTTTTGTCCATTATAAACACGTACTATAACATTGTCTTATGTAAAATAGATTACACACCTCACAAAATACCGAACTATATCTACCAACTTCATCCTCCAAATATCACGTTAATTTGATCATGAAAATTAAAAAAATTGAAAGTTGTCTTGATATTCATCTGTCATACATTCCAATCCATATAAGCTTCTATTAACAAAATTATACGTGCGAAAATGTCTCATCGTAATCGATAACCACTTCCAGTACATACCCTTTCATCAGCAATATAGCTTTTAAGACTAAGAGCGATTGACCAATTTATTTCCAATGGATTTGCAGCCTTCAAGCAAGTCAACTAACTTTTATACTTTTTTGTCTACTATAGATTACAGTTCAGATTCCTCGTATCCAAGAGCGACAATCTTTGTCGTGTATCACTTAATCGTTATTTCATGAGTCTGATTCATTCAGGCCAATGATTGAGTCAAAATACTCTCTCACTCTTATTAATCGATGAGGTTGACGAACAACACTCCCACTACAACGATGTTCTTCAACTTGTGGTACAAGTGTTTGGGTCAGTGCTTGTTTCGTTTGTAGTTCTTGTAAATTTAGATTGTTTTATTTCTCATTTTCTCGAAAACTATCTCGTTTTTGAGCTTGTGGTTCTTCACATAATCTTCATCAAGAAATCGAGCATGGTTTCTAACCAAGAAATTTCGATCTCTAAGACTATAGAACTCGTACCCTTTCGTTTCCTTAGGATAGACAACGAATGGACACAAGTCAGTATGAAGTGCGAACTTAACGGCGTCCTTCTCTAGCACGTGCGTTGGAATTCTCCACACTTTGAGATGTTGTAGACTTGGCTTTCGTCTGGTCCACAACTCAGTAGGTGTCTAAAGTATCGATTTAGATAATATCAAGTTTCATGTGTACACCATCGTTTTTAAATCATATCCCCAATAATGAAGTAGACAACTTTGCATAACTCATCATAGATCTAAACATCTTCATACGCGTCATATTCCGTCACACCATTATTTTAGAGATTACCGGTGCGGTCAGTTGGGATTGAATACCCGTTATCGATTAGTAATTCAAAACCTCAGTGTTGAGTTATTTGCCTCCACGATCAGATCATAGACACTTGATAGTCTTATTGTGATAATTCTCCACAAGTGCTCGAAATTTCTTGAATTTCTCAAAGGATTATGACTTCTAGAGCATCAAATAAATATATTCATATTTTGAGTAATCATCAATGAAAGTAATGAAATGTTGCATGCCATCACTAGCTTGAGTCGATATTAGGTCACATATGTCAGAATGATATCTAACACATCACTGACTCTATTTCCCTTCACCTTAAATTCCTCTTAGTCATCTTACTCTCCAAATAAGACTCACAAGTTGTAAATGATCGTACTATAAGATCTTTCAACGTACCATATTTAACGAGCTTCTGAATCATCCTAAGATTTATATGTCCAAGTCATAAATGCCGCATATATGCTTCATTTATTGAGGATCAAGATGCTTTTCTTTTTTAGAGTTGGCTTATAAGTTAAAACACTATGGAAAAATGGCAAAACAACAACGTATCGTTATATAACGACAGAACAACGACAGATTCATGATGCAGCGATAACAATGGAACAACGACGAAATATCCAGTATCCAGAGGAAATTTGATTTTCTAAATTTTAGGAATTAATTTCCCGTATCTAGTGGACTTTTATTGTTCTAAAGAATTTGTTTCTTTATTTTATGTGATTTGATTTCCTTATCTATTTGGATAAATAGTTGCAGATTTATTGTCTTATTTTCATATTATGTTCTTATCTGTTTTGATTGACTTTATCTGATATTACTATGGAGGATCTTATTTGATCTTATCAGCCATAATATGTTATTAACCTGAAAAACCTTTTATTAATAAAAATGACTAAGCGATAATTTTAATTGCATTTTATTAATTTAATTTTCTAAGGTTACATATGGTCTCTATGAGTCAGATCTTTTCGTGAAGTAATTTGTCTTGATTCTAAGCGGATCACATATTACTAGTTCCTGTAATAAGATTTCTTTTGATGACTGTAAGGAATTTTTCGGTGGCAATATGACGTCTCCACTGTGGGCTTATTAAAATCGAATGATGTTCTTTGGTGTCAGTGCTCAAGGTATGAGCTTAGGTATAATTTGGCAGGTTTATAGCAGCATAGCACGGCCTCTGACTATTGGGTTTCTAAACTGGTTCAAGATGGATATTTAATTTCCTTTGATGATTGTGTAATTATCAAGAAAGGAAATTCTGTTATCTGTATTGGCACGATGGTAAACAACTTATATACTATATCTGCACAGCCTAAACAACACACTTATGCAACTTTTAACTTATCTACCAACTCCAGGAAACGAAAAACATCTTGCTTTTCATCGAATGGTACATATATATGGCGCTTAAGACTCGTTCACATTAACCTTATGAGGATTCAAAACTTTGTAGCACACAACCCATTGGAGGAACTCCATGTAGAGTCATTTCCAATTTGTGAATCCTACTTGGAGGGTAAAATGACCAAGAGACCTTTCAAGGTCAAAGGAAATAGAGCTAATGACTATCAAGTGTCTGCGTTCTGATCGTCAATATGGATATCGACTCAGGCCAGAGGTGGAGCACATTATTTCATCACTTTCATTGATGATAACTCGAAATTTGAATATGCAATTTGATGCACTACAAGTTAGATTCCTTTGAGAAATTTAAGGAATTCCTGAAACTTGTTGAGAATCGTCATGGAAAGACTATCAAGTGTCTTCGTTTTGGTCACGGAGGCAAATACCTCATTGCTAAGTTTTTGAGTCATTTATCAGATGTAAGGATTCAATCATAGTTGACTGCATCGAGGACTCCCTAGCAAAATGATGTAGCAGAGTGACAAAATAGGATACTTATGAAGATGATGTGATCTATGATGAGTTATACAGAGTTGTCTACTTCATTTTGGGGATATGCTCTAGATACGATGTTGTACACATTGAACTTGGTGCCATCCAAGTCATCCCCACTACTAAAAAAATGAGCATAGATGACTGATCATAGATGACATTTTTTTCAAAAAATGTCATCTATGAGCGTTTTTTTTGCATAGATGACATTTTGAAAAAAAAAATGTGATGTATGAAGTGTCAGGAAAAATATAGATGACATTTTGTTAAATAATGTCATGATATAATGTCATCTTTCTATTGCTTAGATGACAATATCATTGAAATGTCATCTATGTGTGTGTTTTAATTTAATATACATGACACTTTATTAAAAAATGTCATGTATATTAGTGTTTTTTGTAAAATAGAAAACTTAAAAAAAAATAACACTATGATTATTAGAACCTTATTTACGAGGTGAGATACTCCTTATGAGTATAAGATTTAATTTGTCTATTTTTAGAATGAAATATTTTATTATTTCGTGTATTATTCACGTCTCTAATTCGACTAGTATTCGAGTACTTAGTAATTTATATAATTATTCTCACATGATTTTAAATCATTCCCTGATTTATTAAATCCTTAATATTTTCACATTTCACCCAATCAATTTAATAATGAGTACTATAATAGTTCAAGATAATTTAATTGGAATATTTTAAATTCTAAGTTTAAAATACTAAATTAATTCTTATAATGCAGTATTAATTTAATTAATACTCTTTTAGAATTTTAAGATTAGAAATAATACTATTAATTCTATATGTATACTTAGTCCAATCAAAATAATTGTTCTAGCCTAATTTGAGTTTATTATCATAAGCCCATTATTTAAAATTTTTAGACTTAATAATCCACTTAGTCGTTCTCCCTAATTAGGTGGATTTTAAAATTTGAGTTTATTATCATAATTTGAATTTATTATCATAAACCCTCTTTATTCTCACACTTAATAATTGTTCTAGCCTAATTTGAGTTTATTATCCTAATTTGAGTTTATTATCATAAACCCTCTTTTTTCTCACACTTAGTCGTCGTTCTCCCTAACCTTTCTTCAATTTACTTCTCCCTCCATAGCACTCCGCCGCTGCTTCCCCGACGAAAATCGAGTCTTGCCACCGTCTCTTGTTCATGTTCCTATAAACGTCCCAAAATTCGTGCACATCCACTCTTCTTCTCTCGCATTCAATTTCACCGCACGCTTTTCCAGGTGATCTCTCACGTCCTCAATCGTTTCTCTGTTATATAGCGTCATGATATTTGTTGTTGTGATATTTTCGCCTTATGCGTGAATGATTTGTGGAGTTGGTCGTTGGATTCCGTTGCAGTTTTTAGCTGTGAGTTTGTGGATTGGGAATTTGGTGATTTGCAGCGATTATGATCTGTCTGGGCATGCGTTGTGTGATTATTTGATTTTTGATTGAGATTTTGGTAGAATTTAGGTGTTTTAGTGAATTATATCGGATCTTTTTATGTTCGAGAGATGTATGATGAAATGCTTTCCAGATTCAGACAATTTGGAATTCTGCAATTATGCAGTGCCTGTTGTTTTCATCTTCATGCTTTAGTAATATGTTTGATTCTGATGCATTTCCTTTTTTAATTTCTTCTTTCCTTGTGAAGATCAGATCGAAATATGATAAATAGGTTTTCTTATACAGTATTGATGGTGGGTGGTTGATTTGATTTTAAGCATTTTTCTTGTGTCTTTTCATCAAACTGTAAAATGAGGAGTCTTCAGGTTTACATTGATGATCTATCTTTATATGCATCTCCTAACCATTCGTTTTAATTTAGTTGTTGAAAGTGTTTGATAGAACAACTATGACCTATGGGCTATGAAACAATCTCTGTCTAGCCGAATGTCATATCCTCAAATTGCTTACATGATAATGCTTGTTAGTCTCAATTCATGGTTTGTGTGCCTTCAGGAGATACAATCAAGTAAGATTATACAAAATGGGGGGTGGGAAGGACAAACACGACATATCATTTAGTTTTCTATGAAATACTAAAGCTGTAGAAAACTTTCGAGTATCTAGTATCACAACTTGATGTCTCTTATTATGTTATACATTGAAGGAGAAATGTTATTGCAACATTTATGTGTTGGTCTAGATCCTCTCTGTATAAGCAGAACAACATCATTACAGTTTTTTATAATGGAAATACTACAAGAAAGATATAACATGTATGAGTGCTTTACTTTTCTTGACATGGAGTTGATCTTCTATTTCAGTTCGCCAATCCTCCTAATTTACAAGAATGGACTGAAAGAGCTGAAACTTTTGATAATCTCACAAACTCTGTTAGTGCATACCCCTTCATTGAACTCTACTTATGTTTCTTCTGGAAATCAGAATTAAGAATCTCAGTTCTCTTATAGGTAAGGATTGCAATGGTGGGGAAATATGTTGGAATGGCAGATTCTTATTTATCTGTGGTGAAGGTGGGTCCGTCCTCTACTGCCATCTGTCTTGATGAAGTGAATAGTGTTTCTTACTTTATTTTGTTCATTGTACCCAAGAGATGCTTATTTGTGCAATTAATGTGGGACTAATTCGCTAAAATTTATTTTGGGTATATCTGTGTTTTTGGTTTCTTATTATTCCAATACTTGTTCAAGCTATCACTCTTGACGTAGTGATACTTTATGCCATCTACACCTACTTTGATTAAATAGTATGATCTCCTATATATCCCATTGTTTTTGTTGATACACCTTTTTTATGTTACTTGATTTCACACGTGTGTGCTATCTCTTCCAAAAATATTTAAATGTTGTTCCTATGATGCCAGGCCCTTCTGCATGCTTGCATTGCTTGCTCATTGAAGCCAGCAATTGACTGGATTGCAGCTACTGATCTTGAAGATGATAGTGTAGTATCTGTAAGGATGTTCAAAATTAGCACTAACGACAATTTACCTTACCATGATTTAATTTGAGATCACGTCTTTTACAAGTTGCAACTTTTATAAATTTTCAATACAGACACCAGAGGCTCATGCGACAGCTTGGAAAACTCTTCGGGTAAAGATTTCTCACTTAGCTATTTTGTATTTTCTCCATTAGTTATATCATGCATTATGGAAGTCTTGGAAATCTTCTTTGTTTTTGCTCGTTTCTTGGAATGTTAAAACACTATGCAACTACTTTTATGGCAGATGCTCTGTAAGACTATAACAAAAAGTTTCAACACAATTCTTGTTGTTTCAGATGCTCATCTGTCTTTACATTTAAAACTTTTCTATGCCTATTCTAATAATCCACCAATCTATATTTTTAGAGTGCTGCATGTGTCTTGGTTCCTGGTGGGTTTGGAGATCGTGGAATCAAAGGTATGCTTTTGGCTGCAAAATATGCGAGAGAGAACAGAGTTCCATATCTTGAGATTTGTTTGGGCATGCAGATATCTGTGATTGAGATTGAGATTTGTTTGTGACACCAAGATTAGTTAAGGTAGATTGAAATATTAACCCAAACTTTTTCGTATTTTGTCATTTTTATTTTCATTTCCGTGTACGAAATTGAATATTAGACAATTAATGCATATAAATATTTTTAGTGCGTGTATGAATTCTCTATTTGGCATTGTTTTATTTTGTAAAATATATTGATGAAACTAAAATTATTAAATACATGTTAATTAATGAAAAAATACGAAAATGGTTAAATTTATCAGATTATAAATGACATTGTTTTTAATATGGATGACATTAATTACTGTCATCTTATGAATTATAGATGACATTCTAAAAAAGTCATGTATTGCACCTAAATGTGTCAACTTCTCGTTTATAAATGACATTTTTTTAATATAGATGACATTATATTGTGTCATGTATTATAAAATAGATGACATTATTTTTGTGTCATCGTTTAATAAAATAATGTCATCTATGAGCGCATACATCACACGTTTTCAGTGTCATCTATGAGCGAGGAATAGATGAGACAGACATATTTGACAGTTTTTTACCCTCATACATCACACTGATTTAATGTCATCTATGAGCGTTTTTCTAGTAGTGCCCCTAAGACACCAACTGAGCTACCGAGCTGTGGATTGGGCGAAAGCCCAATCTAAGACATCTCAATGTGTGGGGTTATCCAACATACGTGTTTAGTATATTTTTGTCGTGTTTTGGTCGTATTTTAGTATATTGTTTTGTCATGTTTTGTGTGTTGGTTCTTTGTTTCGTGTTGTGTTATTGTTCGTTTTTACGCCGGGTTCTTTGTTTCGTGTTTTGGATGTAGGAGGTGGAAAAGAGGTGGAATAGAAGCTTAAATGATGCCGTAAATGTTGAAGATGCTTAGACAAACGAAGCCGAGAAAAGCGGATGGGAGCTTACTAGGAGATATGGGCAAAAAACGAGAGGAGAAAGAACGCGGGTGCATGGCCATATGCGAAATTGTTGCGCAATGCGCAACAATTTTGTTTTGGCTCGTTCTCCTTCGTTACAACTCCAAATTCGGATCTGTCTGCGGCTACGGATTCCTATCGAGACAAGCTTCAAGTTGGTGTTTTCAAAAATTTCGCTTTTTGCACAGGCCAGCGGTCGCTGGGCCTATGCTGCAGCAGAGGACAGAGAAGTAAAGCCAACGACCGATGGCTTCCCAGGCGGGATTTTAAGTCTTTTTGGGCATCATTTTCATAAGCTCTCTCATCACCAACCATTGTAACTTGTAAAAACTCTCTCAAACACTTGTTCTTACTGTTTTCTTAGTTTAGTGCCTTGGGGTATCCAAGGATTGAAGGGATTTGACAACCGAATTGTGGATTCTTGGTAAGTTTATGATAATGAACCTTTCTATGGATTTGCTTTTCAATATGGTTGGCTAAATTCTTATCTAGGGTTTGATTGTTTCTTATCTATGGTTTAATGCTTTAATTTGATCTTCTTAATGGTTGTTTGATCCGTGCTTAAGAGTTTTCCATACTTGATCACCATGTGAAACTCTAATATATGGAATGGATTGAAATGAATTATTCTATGTCTCATTTATAATCAAACAACCTAACCTATTAATCGGAAACGTAAAATAGGTAATCATATCTTGATTAGTGTTACTCTAAGTGTGATCTATACACGAAAGTGCTAGACACGGATTAATTTTAAGAATACGAAAGTTATTGGCTAATCAACTTAGGGAAAACCTATTAAAGATTTGGTTTGATTGAATAAGCATTGACCTAGATTAGAGATGATCTTTACCCTAGACTTCAATCACTTGTGGACCCCCGTTTATTGCTTTTGATCTAGCTTAGAATTTTTTTTATCTCAGCCTGATTAGAGTGTTAGGATTTACATTCTATTTACACACTTAGTACTAATAGTTAATAGCCGGCATAGCCTTCCTTTGAGATACGACATTCGGGTCGACTTTACACGTATTGCACTTCTTTTGGATCAATTTAAGATACGTTTTTAGTCGAACAATACGTGCTAGAAAAGGATGCCAAAAAATTGGAGCCTCGTACTAATTTATATATATTCTTTGACTATCTTACAGAGACGAAGGGGTGAGAGTTCCATAGTCTTAAAGTTCGTAAAGTCGTGATTAGCACTCACGCACAATTTCTAGAAGAATATTTTGTGAACAACCACAAGCCCAGAAGCGAGAGAGCTCTCAAGTAAATGAAAATTGTAGCTTGTCCAAATCCACAAGAATCGCAACCACTGTTTCAACTTATTTGTGACTGTCAGTACGTGGCATTGTTTAGACCAGACCCACTGTCCGATAAAGGGAATCAGTATCGGGCACGAGGAATATTTCCAGCCCATATACTTCCAATTATATTAAGTGACTCGCAATTTAAAACGAGTTCGTTATAGATTAATAAGCTGACCCTAGTCGTATTCTCAAGGAAGGCTTAGCAGGGCGATTATATTCTTTGTTCGTAAAAAATGGAAAGCAATTAAAAAGAGTTTGATTTGGATTTCTATAGCTAGGCGAAGAAAGTAAATAAGAAAGCAATTAAAATCTAAACTAAGAACGAAACTTAAATCTAATCTAAGAAAGTAAAGAACTTGAAGTTTAAAGACGAAAGAAGAACGGAAAGAAATCTGGAAATTCAAAGCGATAAAAGGAATTGAAGGCACAAAACGGAACAACGATAAAAGTAAATAAACAAAGCAATAATTAAAAGGAAAGAAACGAACTTGAATTAATACTTGAAGTACGTCTGGAAACGACAATGAAAATCTGGAAATAACGGTGTTCGAATGTTGTAAACGGCTAACTCCAAAACGAAGAACGGAATGAAAAATCCTATCTAGAATGCTAAGTCTCGACCCTTGAATGCGGGATCGAGACGAACTAAAAACAATGGAATTATACTGGAAAACTAGTCTAGGAATTCGTGCTGAAAGGAGTCAGGACGAAGTATGGAGAACTGAGATATATCGAATGAATGGCGCGACGTGTCTTTATATAGCGAGAGGCAAGTCAGCGGTCCCTGGAAGTCACCAGGCGCTGACTAGGTTTGTTCCGAGTGGCACGAGAGTTGGTTGCAACGGCCCGCGCGAAATTTGCGGAGTCAGCGACCGCTTAGTGAAGTCAGCGGCCGCTGACTCAGGCGCTGAGGCTGGCACGGCGCTGGCGCGCGCTGGCACAGCGCTGGCGCGCATGGCCTAGTCAGCGGCCGCTGGGCTTCACGCGACCGCTGACTTGTGCTTCGGTGCTTGTCTTCATTTTCTTCTCGTTTTTCGGTTCTTCTTCGTTCCTTTTCCGACTTCAACGCTCGTTTAGGCCAATAATCCTGAAACATAAAATGAAACATAATTCGGGCCAAAACATCACGGAACGAGGGAAAATAATACGAATAGAACTACGAAAAACCTAAGTTTAGACGAACAAAATGAGACTAAACAACCCCTCCACACACAAAACTTTGCTTGTCCTCAAGCATAACTTAGTCTAAACTATCGCTAGGGAAAAATCTAATCACAGTATGTGTTCTTGACAAGACTTCAAATCGTTCCAAAATTGATCATCATATCATCACGTCACGTCATATAGAGAACATAGAGGAAGTAGACCATCTAGACTAGATTATAATCAATTCGAACAACACAAAATAATAATGCACAAGATGTTATTGAGATCACATAATCGGCTAGAGCTTTTATCCATCTTAAATAGCGTATCTTTTTCTTTTCTTTACTTTCTTTCAATCATGAGGAATATTTAGGATAAAATTCACCGGGTGAGTACTCCGAATGATCAAGTTTTCCCGGTGTGGTTTCCCATACCCATCTCTTTTATAAATTTGAATTTTTGATTTAAGAGAGCGGGGTAGAATCCTTTTTGTATTCCTATATTTTAAGAACTTTTAAGAAAATATTTAGAACTTTGCCAAGTTATATGGTCATTGTCGCGAGGTGTGAACAATTAGGGGTTCCCTAATGTATCCTCACGCGGTTTCCCGTGCTCATGGTTCCCATAGGAGCAGAGACCTCTTGACAAAGTTCAATCAACAAAACACGGATACGCAATAAGAGGTCATAAACAACTAGCCAATTGAATCAATCAATTATATCATCATGCATTACTATTCTAATCATTCTACTAAGATCTACAATCCGGTCATAATGTTCTACACTTTCTTAGCTCATCTACGTTATGCAACATAAATCAACTCCAATCAATCAAGGAATTCAAATCATGTCTCATCTTAAACATAAATCATGCTTCGATTTACCCACGATATATAAAGATCAAGTAGCTCACAAACAATCAAAATATTGCATGCTCACAAGACACGAAAATAAAACAACGAATGCATGCATAAAAAGACACCCCTCCCCCTCCTACAAAAATAGAGCAATGCCCTCATTGCGGAAAGTAAAGATCTAAAAAGTAGGGAGAGAGAAACGTCCTTGATATGCGGCATTCGGGACAACAAATGGAAAGAAAAACCTGCAAACATAAACTAAGAAACAAAGGGGAAAAACAAAAGTTAGCCGAAAACACACTCACACGAAAAGGAAAAGAAAGCAATAAAGGTACCTCAACAGTGAGACAAAGGCTCACTGTTGGTCGGGGGGAGGATAGGTGGGTGCACCGCCAATAGTCCAAGAGGACCATTGTTGTTGCATCTCTCGGAGTAGTCGGGTTTGCTCTTCCATCGCCCGGTTCTGAGCCTCCCACTACTGTTGATGTGTGTCGAGGCGAGTATGTAAGTCGCGGATGTCAGATCGCATCTCGCGTATTCCTGTGGTGACCTCGGAAGTGAAATGCTCCCATTGGGCGTTCCATTGAGGTTGTCGGCCCCATTGTGACTGGGTACCCCATTGAGACTGGGTACCCCATTGTGATTGGGTACCCCATTCGGATTCTCCGGCAGTGTCTGCGTGGTCATAGCCAAGCCAAGCGGCATCGGCCTCGTCCTCGGCGTGTTCGTCCTCTTCATGCTCGGATTGAGCTTCCTCATTGTCCTCCATATGTGCATCTCCCGGTTCTTCGGATGCATTAGATACTCGGGATGCAACTTGAGCGTTTAAATAGCGCCGCACACAATTCCTCCGCTCTTGTGGCACTAACTCGGTGCGAGAAAGAGCGAATGGCGCACCCCTCAACTCGTTGATGTCGATGTACTTTGTGAGGAGTGGCTCGTGGTTGGGAGGGCCATTTGGACCGATGAGCCTGAGGTGCAAGGCTAGTGGAGTAGCGAGATGTAGAAGAGAGGCGTGGGCCCGCTTCCGCCGTTGAATAGATTGGATGGCCTCGAAGATGAAGGAAGATGGACAGATCTTTGTCTTCTTGATAGCGCAATGGAGTAGGAAGCACTCCACTGTGTTCACCTTGTTGGCTTGTTCATTGCCCGAGATGGAGTAGGCAATGAACTTGTGCAGGACGCTGATCTCTGGGTCTCGAAGAAAACCACTAGACATCCCTCCTGATGCCCAATTGTGAAAACCTGTAAGCTCAAACCACGCTAAATTTGGATTAAATTCCGGGGGCACCCGATGGAGCCCCGAGTATAACGGAATGTAAACCAGAAGTAGTAATAGAATGATCAATACCTCGATAACGGAATGTAAACGATTTAAAATCAGCAGCCACATCAAAAGTAGTAAGAAATTCAAGTCCAAGCTCCCTATATCCATCAATTTCTAGTCTAGAATACTTATCTAAACCAATATTCTTCAAGTAACGAGTTAATTTAGATGCAATGCCTAAACTAGACATAAGATCCCAATCTAATTGTCGTGGAAGTGTAATATCAAGAGAAATAAAACGAGTGTAAAGTGTACCCTCTTGATTGGTATAAATTGGGAACGGAGCATCATAAGTCGGAATGTGATCACGGACGGGATGTAATTCCTCTTCGCCTTCTCTTTGGTGGCTAGATTGCCCAACTTCACTTGTTTTGGATCTTTTTCTCCCCATAGGAATTTCAACAAACACTTGGTGTGCAAGATTTGGGATGGAATGAGGGTTTAGGATATGAGTTAAATTTTGTGGATGAAAAGGGAATGTGTTCGGATAGAATGATAGAGAATGGAAAAGTGATGGTGAATTCAAGAAATTGGGTGAAGATATGAAGTATGGAAGTAGTAATTGGAGAATGAGAATTGAGAAGGGTTAGGGTTTGGGGGAATTGGGGATAAAGAATGGGGGAAAAATGGAAGAATTAGGGAGAGAGAAGGTGAAATAGGTGAGATTCGGCCAACTCAGCGGCCGCTTACATGTCAGCGGTCGCTGAGTGTACTTACGTAAATAGGTGAAGCTGCTTCGGAGGAGAATTGGAGGATTTTACGAAACTATGGTCAGCGGCCGCTGAGGGGTCAGCGACCGCTAACTCGGCTTGGCACGCTGCCGCTGCCGCTGGCGTGGGGCGCTGGCGCGGGGCTGGCGCGCGGGGTCAGCGGCCGCTGAGTGTGCCGCGGTCGCTGACCTGCCTCTCGTCAAGTCCATCCTATTTTCTTCCGGGAATTGCTTTCGACTCGGTTTTCGTGCAACCCGATGATACCTAAGAACATAGAAAAAAATAAAAATAAATAAGAAACTGAAAACCAAATAAAATAAAATAAAAGAATAAAAATGAAAAACGGGAAAAACGAGCGTGGGTTGCCTCCCACGAAGCGCTTCTTTTACGTCATTAGCTTGACGAGACCGCTCAATCAACCGGGAGCGTAAGAATTGGGGTTCGACTCCACAACTTCGGGCATGGAATCATTCTCGATGTAAGATCTCACCCGATGCCAATTTATTTTAAATGGTGGCTTCTCCTTCTTTAAATGTGGTGTGTCGCCCTTTGATGGTGGGCTTTTCCGGAGAATGAGCCACCCTCTCTTAGGGGGTTTGATCTTATCGGGAGGCGTTACGGATTTGATGATTGGATGCATAAGGGCTCCCGCATAAGTGGGTGAGTGACAGGGTACGGTGTTTGGATGCCTCGGTTTCGGTGTAGGATGTTTATTTGGACGAATCTTAGTGTCTTGTACTCCTTCAACTACCGTCACACGATCGGTCTCTTTATGTTTGGCCTTGTCGATATCTTGGGTGACTTCCTTTATCTCACTAAAATCCTGTAATGTAGATTCCTCAAATAATGGATTAGTGAATTTGATAGAACATGCATCGATTAAGTCAACCGAGGTTGTGGGGTGGTCATGTTGTGTGGAGAATGATATTTCCTCCTCAAGGACGGACATTGTAATGGTACCATTCTTGACATCTATGATGGAATTCGTGGTAGCCATAAAAGGTCGTCCAAGGAGTAGTGTATGCTCGACTCCATTCTCATGCACATCCCCTATCTCAAGAACAACAAAATCAATGGGAACAATTAATGGACCAATTTGAACAAGCACATCTTCAATTATTCCTTTAGGATGACGAATCGATCTATCCGCTAATTGTAAACTCATGCTAGTAGGTTTTAAATCTCTTAGACCAAGTTGTTTAAAAATAGAATACGGCATAAGATTGATTCCCGCTCCTAAATCTAACATGCCAGAAGCTACCTTAGCGTTACCTAACATAATATCAATAACGAAGCTACCTGGGTCGTGTCGTTTGGGAGGTAAAGACTTTTGCATGATTGTGCTTGCTACCTCGGAAATAGTCACCAACTCTTGATCATCAAGTCTCTTCTTCGTTGATGTTACTTCTTTGAAAAATTTGACGAAAGATGGAATATTCTTGATCGCTTTGAGGAGTGGAACGTTCACTGTTACTTTGGATAGCATCTTGTAAAGATCCGCAAATTGCTGCTCGCTTTTAACATCCTTTAGCCTGCTAGGATAAGGAATAGGTGGAACATATGGATCAACCGCCTTATGGAGCTCCTTTTTGGATTGCTCTTTCTCCTCCTTCGGTGTCATCTTATAACAAAATCTCATCTCCATCTTCTTATCCACCACCTTACCATCCCTTAGAACAGACACGGCTTGCACTTGATGGGGTTGTTGGCCTTGGGCAGGAATTTTGCCCGTTTGTTGGCCTTGCTGCAATTGATTGACAGCGCCAGAAATCTGCCCTATAGCCGTCTCGAGGCGTTTAATGGTGGCATCTTGAGCCTCTCGAACCTTCTTGCTCTCTTGTATGAACGCGGCAAAGCTATCCTCAATTGATGATTTTTGAGGTGGAGCAGGTGGATATTGCGGCATCGGTGGGGGATAGAATTGTTGTTGCGGTAATGGATGGAACTGTTGTTGTGGCGGTGGAGGATAATATGACTGTCGCTGACATTGATATTGAGGTTGAAAGTTCGGATTTGGAGGGCGTCGGTTTTGGAAATTCTGGCCTCCTTGAGCTTGCGGCATCCACCCCATATTTGAATTTCTCCAATTATTTTGTTGAGGGGGAGGTTGCGGCGTGAATTCCTGAGCGGCATAGACCTCTGCTTTGCCCTCGTCTGTCATCTCTCCCATGTGTTGACAAACGTCCACCGTGTGGCCAAAATCGCCACAAATACCGCATGGCTCAGGTGCAACTTGCGGAATGGATGGTGATGGGGGTCGGTTCATCTTCAATTCTTGTAACTCCCTCATCATGTCCGCCATTTGTTTCTTAAGATCGGGACTTGTAGTAACTGCACTGGCCTCCATACATCTCGGTCGTGTGGATTTCTGATGCGAACTCGCAGCTAGGGTTTCGAAGATCTCGTTCATCTCCTCCGCCGTCTTGACTGCAATATTTCCTCCCGCCGAACTGTCCACCATGAATTGAGTAGTTTGGAGCAAACCATCATAGAAAAATTGACAGAGCATCTCCGGTGCCATTTGATGGTGAGGACACTGTTGAAGTAGCTCTTGAAATCTCTCCCACGCCTCATGGAATGGCTCGTCGTGTGCTTGTGCGAAATTCATTATTTTGGTACGTACCGCTTGAGTTTTGTGATGCGGATAGTACTTCAACATGAATTTTTCACAAGCCGATCCCCAAGTAGTGAGTGTTCCGGATGGAAGAGATAAGAACCAAGATTTGGCCCTATCCTTCAATGTGTAAGGGAAACACTTCAACTTGAGTTGATCCTCCGTCAGAGAGTGAAGAGGAAAAGTCTGCACCACTGTGCAATATTCTCGGATGAACGTCAAAGCGTCTTCACTCGGGAGTCCATGGTACGTTGGAAGTAGTGATTGATGGTGTGGCTTCAACTCATAATTTCGGACTGCGGTGTCGAGAACGATGGCTGAAGTAGCAGTTGTCCCGAACTTGGGCCTAGTGAAATCGCCCATATAACGCGGCCTCTCGTCCGCTCTCTCATTGGCCATCTCTTCGAATAAACGCGGAAGCGAAGATTCGTCAATGTGCTCAATGTCTTCTTCTACAGATGCTAAAATAACTCGTTTCCGATTTATATTATCAATGAAAGGCGTCAATGGCTTTCTAGCACTGCGGCGACCTTGCATAAACAACACTCGACAAAAACATTACGCGCACCACAATATAGAAGAAGAAAGTAAACATAGTAAATAACATAAAAGGAAAAAAAATAAAAAGAAAAAGAAAAAGAACAACGAATTAAATCGCCTAAAGTCTTCCCCGGCAACGGCGCCAAAATTTGTTTTAACTTATTTTTAACTGTCAGTACGAGGCTTTGTTTAGACCAGACCCACTGTCCGATAAAGGGACTCAGTATCGGGCACGAGGAATATTTCAGCCGATATACTTCCAATTATATTAAGTCACTCGCAATTTAAAACGAGTTCGTTATAGATTAATAAGCTGACCCTAGTCGTATTCTCAAGGAAGGCTTAGCAGGGCGATTATATTCTTTGTTCGTAAAAAACGGAAAGCAATTAAAAAGAGTTTGATTTGGATTTCTATAGCTAGGCGAAGAAAGTAAATAAGAAAGCAATTAAAATCTAAACTAAGAACGAAACTTAAATCTAATCTAAGAAAGTAAAGAACTTGAAGTTTAAAGACGAAAGAAGAACGGAAAGAAATCTGGAAATTCAAAGCGATAAAAGGAATTGAAGGCACAAAACGGAACAACGATAAAAGTAAATAAACAAAGCAATAATTAAAAGGAAAGAAACGAACTTGAATTAATACTTGAAGTACGTCTGGAAACGACAATGAAAATCTGGAAATAACGGTGTTCGAATGTTGTAAACGGCTAACTCCAAAACGAATAACGGAATGAAAAATCCTATCTAGAATGCTAAGTCTCGACCCTTGAATGCGGGATCGAGACGAACTAGAAATAATAAAAATATGCTGGAAAACTAGTCTAGGAATTCGTGCTAAAAGGAGTCGGGACGAAGTATGGAGAACTGAGATATATCGAATGAATGGCGCGACGTGTCTTTATATAGCGAGAGGCAAGTCAGCGGTCCCTGGAAGTCACCGGGCGCTGACTAGGTTTGTTCCGAGTGGCACGAGAGTTGGTTGCAACGGCCCGCGCGAAATTTGCGGAGTCAGCGACCGCTTAGTGAAGTCAGCGGCCGCTGACTCGGGCGCTGAGGCTGGCACGGCGCTGGCGCGCATGGCCTAGTCAGCGGCCGCTGGGCTTCACGCGACCGCTGACTTGTGCTTCGGTGCTTGTCTTCATTTTCTTCTCGTTTTTCGGTTCTTCTTCGTTCCTTTTCCGACTTCAACGCTCGTTTAGGCCAATAATCCTGAAACATAAAATGAAACATAATTCGGGCCAAAACATCACGGAACGAGGGAAAATAATACGAATAGAACTACGAAAAACCTAAGTTTAGACGAACAAAATGAGACTAAACAACCACCACCAGCACCTACCCAAAAACTTGTACCACCAGCAGTGGAGTCTCGTCATGGTGGGAGGGTTGTTCGTCAACCCAATCAATTCATAGGAGTGAGAGAGTCATCCGACTCGTTCCCATGCCTAGATGAATCAGACCCATAGAATTTTGATGACACAGTCCAGGATAAGGATTGTCACATCTTGAAAGAGGCGATGGAGTCCAAACTGCAGTCTGTCGTAGAAAAGGAAGTATACGAGCTAGTCGGCCTGCCCGAAGACTGCAAGGCCATTGGGAGTAAATGGGTCTTCAAGCGAGAGCGAGGACTAGATGAAAATTTCTTAGTCTTCAAAGCTAGACTCGTGGAGAAAGACGACATCGATTATGATGAGACCTTTTTGCATGTGGCTATGCTTAAGTCGATATGTATACTCTTGTCAGTTCCCGCTTATATGGATTGAGAAGTACGAAAAATGGATGTCAAGATAATTTTTTTGTATGGAAGTCTTGAGGAAAATATCCATATGCTACAACCCGAAGGCTATGCAGTTCAAGGAAATGAAAATATGGTTTGGAAGCTTAAGAATTCCATCTACGGACTTAAGTAAGCCTCACCGTCATGGAACCTTTGCTTCGATCAGGTTATTAAATTATATGGATTTGATCAGTGCCCTGACGAGACCTGTGTGTATAGAAAGTGTGTGGGGAACAGGTTGTATTCTTGGTGCTATACGTAGACGACATCCTCTTGATTGCAAGTGTCAAGAAGGTTGTAATGACCCGTAAATTTTTTTCCTTATATATATATCGTGTATCAAAAATCGGGATAATAAAATTTCGTTCTATAACTCGTATTTTGTCAATTAGCTAATTGATATTAGTAATAATCGTTTACATGCACATCATAGTCTTTGAATTAACTTAATTTGTGTAAGTTGTTGTGATGAGATGATTAATTAAGTAACGAGCAAAATAATAGTTTCGGTGCATACTCATTAATTAAAGTTTGATGTGTTAATTAAATTCTTAGCTAGGATTTAACAACTAGAAGTGTGTTTATATATTAAAGGATATGTTTAACTTTAACTATGTAAGATGTTTGGAAAGGATTATGGTTTATAGTTCTATTAATTGAATAATTAGAGTCACAAGTGAAGATTTTTAATTATAGGATTATAGTATAGTAGTGCTATGAAGATTATGCTCTCTAATGGGTACAATTAGAAAGTAGTATATTAACCATTGCTACTAAGTAGAATAATATGCATCTAGTTTAATGATGGAGAATAGCTTTTGGTAAATGGTATTATATAGAATTATGAATGTGCAAATAAACCAAGGTATAGATATTATGAAATGCAATTTGTTTCACTCACCATCTGCACGTATATTACATATTACAACATAGATATGTTGTTCCAAAGTCAGAACTATTGTACATTAGAAATATAACATATTAAAGATATAGCTATCGAGCTATTAAGTAGGGGAAAGGAATGACAACCAAATCTGCTCGGCAGATTTGTTTCTTGAGAAGTTATGGAGGAAACAACTGTAATGCACCTAGAGGATCACAAACTCTGTTACACCATCTGCTGAATAGAGTAGGGAGGCAGACAAATTGAAGGCAAGAGCATTGGGAACAGCCGGCTGAAAGTGGAAGAAGGATCACATTGAACTCTTCCTGCTCTCCACAAAATTCATCCCTGCACCACAGTAGACAACAACACGTTTAGATACATGAGAAGTCAACAAATTCAGAACTTATAATGAAAGCAACCACTTGAGTTTAGTCTATGCTTAGAAGACTAGAGTGAGTAATGTAAGGGGAACAAGGGAAGTAGTAGCAGTTTGTCTACTTAAACACTTAGAAACTCTTAGGAGAAACCCTTCCCACTATTCTCAACATACTCAGTTCTCCCAACCACCCAAAACCTCACGAAGGAGCCCTGTCCACCCCAAGAAGCCACCAAGACATTCTCATTCAGCAATCTCCTTCCCTCAAGAAGTTTCCATTCAGAATCCTATCCATTTAAGAGTGTTTTTCCTTTCAGAACCAGCGGAGTTAATAAGGTAAAATGACCTTAAGTTTTAGTTCTACCCTCCTTATAGAAATGAGAGGAGAATTTTAAAAAAAAAAGAATGTTAAGCATTCAGATTCTTTTGCAAGTTTTAGCATTAGTTTTAATCCTTGAACTCTCCCTTTTTTCTTCTCAGAAGATAACTTGGAGGTTTCACAGCCGAATCCTAGGATAAGAGTAAGTTCTCTTACTTATACCTCATTGTGTGGATGAAAGATAGAATTATGCTTGCCTTTTTTTTTTTAGTCAGTGACTTAAGTTAGCAAATTGAGAAGCTTTTAGATCTTTAAAAGTTTAGAAGTCAGCACATAAACTCCAGAATATATATATGCCTGCAGATACTAGAATAGACCACATAATACTTATGCATGTAGTTGCTGAATTTAGGACTAAACCTGTTGTGTATAAACATCTGTTCCCAGGAAATAAATAGTTCTGTTTACCCCCTTAATTAGTTAAACAAAATCAGGTTAAGTAAATCTCCAGAACATAATCTTACACCCTAAACCTTCAGAATTAGAAACCCAACTTAAAAGTTATAAAAAAATCACAGAATTTAAAAATAAAGAGTTTACCCCACAACAACCAATCTTTAGAAAGCTTCCCACGAACAAATCCAGAGCAGACCAACAACCAATATCAAGGTATTCCTCAGCCAAGAATAAGCAGAAAAAAAAAATCAAAGTCAGAATTCGATTAAACCTTTACGTAAAATAGAACCTGAAACTTTAAACTAAACTTAAGCTTCATCCAATATCACAACCAGTTTCAGAATAGAACAAGTATGGCCAGATGGTTAACTCAGGAACTCGAAAGAGTATTAATTCCACAGAAAACAAAGGTATTAAAAATCTCAAATACAAGAATCCCAAAAATTTAAAACCAAACTCGAAATTCAGCCTTATCAAAATCTGAAACCAGAAATTGGGGAGAAAAAGAGCATGCATCGCTATATAAAAAAAAAAAACGAATTACAAGCAGAACTAAAAGTTACCTGAGAAGAAGACGCCAAGGAGTTGCAGTCTGTAGGGCTCCGATGATTACCCCCACCGTCCGAATACTCTGCTACAAAATCGAGAGGGAGATAAAAGGGTAAGAAATTAAGAAGTTCTAAGCCAATTCCTGTTTTGAAACCTAAAAATCTAAACATGTAGACTTAATTTCTAAATTAAAACCCTTAGAAACAATAAATTTGAAGAGGGGGAAAGATGTACCTCGAGGAAGAAACAGTAGCGAGTGAGGAAGAAATAGCAATTAGCGTCGAGGAAGAAACAACAGCGAGAGGCTAAGGAATCGAAGAAGAAACAGAACGACGAGCAAAAGTGAAGAAGAAAGCCGAGTAGTAGTGATGGAGAAGGGAGATTGCAGTGAAACGGTTGAGAAGATTAAGTCTAGGGTTATCTAAATCGAATGGGCTGAATATTGAGAATCGAATGGGCTGATTAATAGAAATCTATTGGACTGAAAATTTTAAATAGTAATGGGTTTATAATTTAATAGAATGGGCCCAAACGTGGAAATCAGAATTTGAGCTGGACCTCGAAGTAAGATTTATCGAGCTGTGAACCAACTAATCTGACGGATTAAGGTTTCCGTTTATAAAAGATGAGCCCCAATTAAATAAATTGGAACGAACTATGATCGAGTCTTAAAAATTGGCTTAACTAATTAAATCTTAGAATTTTAGATGTGAATTAATTGACTAATTATGAATTGTCACGATTAACCCCAACTGTTAAGTCGACAGTGTTACGAATTAGAAATGAGAATTGCAGCAGGATTTCGATCCTATAAATTCTTAAGTGTTGATTAAATTATTTCGAGCAAGTTATCCCGACTAATTATAGTACCTTTATTTGATAAATGATTTAGAATATATATATGGGAGATTCAGTAATTAGATAATTATTAGAACTCTTTAATAATGATAGTCGCATTAACAACTAAGGACTTGATTTTAAATCGAGTAATAATTAGAATAATTCATGAAATAATAGCATATTATTTCATTTTAATTAGATACGTCAATTAATACTCACGATGAGTATTTCCTCTCTTAATTACGATTAAGGTTCGGCGAAGGAGAAGTTCAATCGATCTGCACCAAATTTCTGTTAGACAAGGAAACATATCAGGTAGGCTTTCTTTTACAAATCAAAATCGTATGCGTTGTACCAAAGTATGATTTTCGTTTTAGAATGCTTTAGAATTTGAATATTATGAAGTATTGCATTGTCGAAAATATTTGTATTTTGGTATGATGCGTATCTGTTGGACAATTAATCGATTTCGGACCTTTAAAGATTTATATCTTTTAAGGTTAGTGTACACCAGAACCGTGAGTCATCTTAGTGGGTTGGCCGGTTCAGTGTTCGCGGAAAGTGGCCACTTTCCCGACACACAGAATTACAGATATGTTTGATTACTCCAGAACTTAGACTGGCCAGTCGAACTTTTAAGATCACAAAAAGAATTTAGTGAACATAGGTTCTTTAGTGACAAAATCCCTATGTTGCACTGTATTACGGCAATTGCAAATATATCAGTACGAATGTGATTTCGGCATGTGTTTACTGAGTACTTTTGTACTCAGCCCTGCATATATTTTTAAATGTGCAGGTTAAGTCGTGATGACGAATGCGGAAGGCTCAGCGGTGGTTTTTGTCAGACTCTTGTTATTTTACTCTCGGTGATTTACATGTCGTCATAAATGTAAATCCAGATATTGATCCAGTTTCCGCTGCCAGACTTATTTAAGCTTTCAGAATTTACTGTTATTTATTCGTGCCTAACCAAGTATTTCAGACTTGTACACGTTTAGTGTCTCTTGATGTTGGTACAATCTTGTGGACTTCAGACTTTGAAATTCTGTTGATGTATTTGGGGTGTCCGTGACACCCAAACTCTATCGAAATCTTCCTCTTTGTAGTACGTTTCATGTACCACCCTTTTATCAACGTTTTCGTTTCGTTTGTTTATCCGTATTTTCCCTGTTGGTCACGTTTTCCTCGATTTTACTTAGAGAAGTGAATTGGGGACATGACAAAGGTGTTATTGGATGTGAAAGCATACATATCCATTCAATTCGATATGAAGGATATGAGAGATGCATGATACTTTCTCGGGATCAAGGTCCGTGAATGTAAGATGATAATGTTATGCCTATCTTAGGAATCGTATATCGAGATGGTACTTCGATGATTTAGTATGCGGGAATCCAAGAATGGTTTCTTACCCTTCAGGTATGAAGTTACTTTTTCTCTAGAAATGTGTCCTAAGACACCTGAGGATGTTGAGGAGATGAGACTGATACCATATGCTTCAGCAGTCGGTAGTCTCATGTACTCCCTCCGTCCCCCAATAAGTGTCCCCAAACATAAAAACTCACATACCAATACAATTAATAATTTTCACTATTTACCCCTAATTATTACATTGAAACTATAAAAAGCAAAAAATATTCAAATGATTACAAGGGCAAAATAGGAACTTTAATACTATTTTACTAGGACACTTATTAGGGGACAAATTTTTTCCCCTTATGGGACACTTATATTAGGGGACGGAGAGAGTATGTTATAACGTGTACTAGACCAGATATCTGCTTAGTCGTAGGAATGATAGCACGATATCAGTCTAACCCTAGAAAGGATCATTGGATGGTGATAAAGAACACACGCAAGTACCTTAAACGGACTAAAGAGTATTTCTTGATTTACCAGTTGAAAATCCTTTGTCCTTTGGGTTATACAGATTCTGATTTTCATACGTACCGAGATTCGAGGAAATCCACCTCCGGTTATGAGTTTATTTTGGGAGGCGGAGCCATGACATAGGAGTGTGAAGCAAAAATTCATCGCAGACTCCACCATGGAAGCCAAATATGTGGCCACGTTAGAGGCTGCAAAAGAAGCGGTTTGGCTCAGGAGTTTCTGGATGGACCTGGATGTGATTCCGAGTATGCTTTCGAGTATCATAGTTTATTGTGATGACTCAGGTGCAGTGGCAAAAGAACCACAGATCGACAAGAAAAATAAACATATTGAGAGAAAGTACCATATCATTCATGATTTTGTATGGAGGGGCGACATACTAGTTTCCAAGGTAGCATCAAAGGACAACCTGACTGATCCTTTCATAAATAGCCTGAACGGTAAAACGTTCGAAGGGAACTTAGTGGGATTTGGGGTGAGACGCGTAAGATACCTGCTTTGAGTATAAGTGGGAAAATTGTTAATGTCATGCGACACAGATTGTATACTCTAAAGCATGTTTGAGTATAGGTGGAAGATTGGTAATTGGTAGGGTTTGTATACATTAAAGCATGCTTTATGTTTGGACGTTGTAATAGATTTGTTTCCATTTCTGTTTAATGAGAATAAATATTTGTATCTTTGATTTGTGATTTATTTTCATTGATTATTTAATTGCAAACAAGTCCATTTTCTACAATTGTAGATTGTGTGGTGGATCCATGATCATGGAAGGTAACACAGTTAGCTCATCTGTAAAATAAAGTTCATAGCCCAGACAGACTTGGACAGTCTAGTCAGTAAAGGCTGTTAGACATGCTTGCACATATATATATCGATATGTATATGCTGTTAGACATGCTTGCACACACACACACACACACACACATATATATATATATATATACTGGCAAAATGATATCGATATGTATATGCTGTTAGACATGCTTGCACACATATATATATATATATATATATATATTGTGTGTGGTTTCAAAGTGAGATAAGTTTTTCATGTTGTTGTTAAAAACGGGGTATCGAAAATTATTTATTTCTTAATCTGTGATGATGACATTAGTATATGCGGTTGATTATGTACAGTTTTGATTCATATGCACTTGTGTGTTTTTCGTAACCCTATATAGATATATTTTGGGTAGTGTAATTGGTTTAGCAAGAAGTGCTCGATTGTTGTCGTATGAAATCGCGTCTTGATAAATCCGAGTTGATTAAATCCACATGTAACGTTCAGAAAGATTTATTATATAAAAAACTTGATAGGTTGTAATTTATTACATATATAATAATTAAAGAATAAACCGGATCATTTACGAATAAACATCTATATATATATAACACGAATCTTCAATTTCAATTTCGATTTGGATGAGATTTTTTTAATTAAGTTCAATTCCAATGCCATCGACATTTTGATTATCAATATTATGAATCAATAATTTAATTAAGTCTGAAAAATAACTCTCTTATGCATGTTTTCCAAAACGAATTGAATATTTTTAAAATACGTATTTGAATAATTTATGAACATTTTCCAACAAGATTTAAAATTTAATGACAATGATTATTTTAAAATTTTGAATTGATAATTGTTGAGAAACAATATGATTTAAACTTTTAATCGATTATTTAATAAATTATTATTGAAGAACGATCAGTATACAAATCTATCACTAGTTCTAACATATCCAAAAGTATCACTAATTCTAAGATATCCACAAGTACAATAAATACGTAAATTAAAAATTATTGGCATAGGTTATCTAATTATTAAAATTTTATATAAGTAAATTATTTTCGTTTAAAAAATAACTAATATGCACGAAATCCAACACTATTTGAATAATTTTTTAAATAACTATTCGAAAAACATGTTAATAAATTAATATTATAAAAATAACATAAATATAAACCACATTTATGATAATTTTAAATTAATCTATCTACCACTAAGAGCATCCACAGTGGGGCTATCTAATAGAGATTTCCGGTGATATTTTCATAATTAAATGAAACTTTTTGTGCGGGGTCTATGAATTTAAGATAGATTGTGTTGGTTTGGTAGGCTCTCAACATGAAGCTATCTCCTTAATTTGTATTTTAATGATTTAGGTATTTTTATATTTTGAATATTTGTTATGAATTAAATTAATTAATTTAAATTAATAAATATGTACTTAAAATTTAATTTAAATACATTAATTAAAAAAAATGAAAATTAAAATAAAAATACTAATTAAAAAAATTAAAATTAAAATAAAAATTACAACTAATTAAAAAACAACATTCAAATTCAAATTACAATAATTAAAAACCTAACTTAGAAATTGAAAGTACAATAATTTAAAAACCTAACTTAGAAATTGGAATTACAATAATTAAAACACAACATTAGTAATGAAAATTACAATAAATAAAATAAAACTAAACTAAAAATCAAATCTACTTCTAATTTGAGCACACATCGTGTTGTGTAGCTCGAGTTGTTCGGGGGTCATTCTCCTTCAAAAAAATATTGTAATAAGCAAGCCTTGTTCGAGAGCTTTACCCTTTCCTTTTCTTTTTGCGGCCTTTGTCCCCATTGGACGTTCCTCGGGTTCGGCTCCTTGGGTTGAGTCGCTCGTGAATCCTTCCCTCATGTTGTTTTTGCCCCTTTTGTTGGAGCCGATGTCGGGAACAACTCATTCAAATTTTTGCGTGTTTCGCAAAATCTCCAACAATGACAGTATTTGTACTCTGCCTTTTTTGTTTGTTTGTACTCCGCCAATACCTTGGTGTAGATGTCGTGGTCGGAGTTGTTGCTTGCCCATTGATCGGAGCACCGGTTGTAGATGGCGCAAAATCTCGGGTCGTATTTTGAATACGAGCCCAATGACACTTCAATTATTTGACAGTGCGAGGCTTCGAAGGGACCCGTTTCCGGTTAAAGGAATTGGTGATGCGTTTCCAATAGACCTCGGCTTATTGGTTGTTGCAGACGATGGGGTCTTGGCTTGTGTCGAGCTAATTGCGCAAAGGACGACGTCATCCGCTTCAGTGTAGGCAACATCGGTTTTCGTGAGGTTGAGAAAGGGGAATTTTGGCTTGCAAAATTCCCAACATTGGCCGACGAATTTTTGTCCAAGCTTGCACATTGGCTCCGACTTCAGTATATGTTTAGTATGTTTCTATCATTTTTTTAGTCGTGTTTCGGGTCTCGTGTCATCATCTTTTCATTTATTTCATTTCATATTTTGTGTGTTTTTTTATGTCGGATTTTTTTTGGTCGTGAATTGGATGTAGGTGTGGAGATTGTGCCAAAAGAGTGCCTAAGAGATGCAATTTGGTTCGAGGGAGCGTATCGGGTGAGCCAGGATAGAGTCGGAGGTGCGGGAGACGACCGGGAGGCGATCCAGGACAACCAAGGCCATCCCGCGGGCGCTAGCCATGCCACTCCCGCTGGGGTGGCAATCAAAGTCAGACAGAATGCTGGGGCCAGCAGCCGCTAGAGCGCTGAAGAGAACGAGGCAGAAAGGGCATCCCAGTAGGAGCTGACTCGGCGTGGCTGGCGAGACAGAATGCAGCGCGCAGCGCGCATTAGACCCCCAGCTGCCACTGCGTGCGAATTAAGAGCACACTTGCACGTTTTAAATAGGATTTTTTCAGTTATTCTTTGTACACACTTTTATTTTATTTTATCTCCGTAATATTTCATCGCCTTCCTAGTTGGTAGAAACGCAATTTCCTTCCGATTGAAGTGTGAATCTACATTTGGAGATTGGATTTGATTTAGTAAGTCTCTTATTTATGAATTCATCTCTTGATTTCTTCTCAATTTCCATGAGTGGTTAAATTACATCTAGGGTTTAGATATTCTAAGTTCTTCAATTGATATTACAATTCATGTATGCTTGTTGATTAATTCTTGTACTTAAATTGAATTGGATGCTTGATCAACATTTGATTCGTCTTAAATTATAGAATAGATTGAGAAATTATTCTTGTGTTTGACCTATATTAATCAACTCCCTTTTTCTAATCAAAGACGTAAGAATTGGAATTTGTCATTTAATTATTGTATTCCTTATTGTGTATTCACATACAAGAGTTAGGATCACCGTTTAATTATCAAATACGTGGGTTGGATATTAAACAACTTTTGAGAATCTTGATTAAACGCAAATGCATGATTGAATGTGATGTTAATTGTTGAATGAATGAATGTCTAAGTCCTAGGCTTCGATCCTTTGATTTTATTGTTTCCTTTAATTGTTTTAATTAGAATAGATAATATCTCATCAAATTGAATAGAGTGTTTATAAGTGTTTTAATTCATACCACATAGTATTTTAAAAAAAGTTAGGATCACCGTTTAATTATCAAATACGTGGGTTGGATATTAAACAACTTTTGGGAATCTTGATTAAACACAAATGCATGATTGAATGCATGTGATGTTAATTGTTGAATGAATGAATGTCTAAGTCCTAGGCTTCGATTCTTCGATTTTATTGTTTCCTTTAATTGTTTTAATTAGAATAGATAATATCTCATCAAATTGAATAGAGTGTTTATAAGTGTTTTAATTCGTACCACATAGTATTTTAAATTGATAGTCCTGCTTAGCTTTCCTACGAGATTCGTCTAGGGTCAACTTATCGCGTACAATAGACCTCGTTTAATTGTGAGAACCTAAATATACAAAATAAGTTGAACAAAATTTTAGCTGAATTTCACACAGATGGATGGAGAGCCGCTCCACGAGGCATGAGAGCTCTTTAAAGGCCTATAGATGTAGTGTCCACATCATAATATTCCATCGGAGCTGCTTAATCAGTTCTTCTACTAAGGGGTTACCTGAAAAGATGATGCACCATGTTGGTATGATTAGTACTAATCAATTCCTTTAACCTCTCGTCAAAAATGGTAGTGCAGGCCCTTTTCGACTGAGCATGTGCTGGAGTACACTTCCCAACAGCTTGCATCAGAATTTTCAGTATATGGTTGACAATACAGCTGGAGGAGACATCGGGAGCAAGACAGCAGATGAGCTCACCAAGAAATTTGAGACCATGACGGATAACTCTCAACAGAGGAGTTCTCGGGTTCAGAAGAAGAAGGTGAATGAGGCTACTTCAAGTAATGAAATGGTCCGACATCTAGCAGAGCTCACTAGGCAAGTGCAAGCTATCTGAACAGCTGATGAGCAGCCGCGCAGAACTTATGGGAACGAGAAATGAGACATCTGCGGAGAATTTGGGCATGAAGCTAACATCTGTCCCATTGTAGTTGTGCCACCTATCGTGTCACAACCCGATTCTAGATATTTATTTAAAATTTCTTAAATTTATATATCATGATTTTTATTTTTATTTCAAAGAAAATTATGTATTGAGTTTGTTGTAGTCTAAGTCGCTCCCCTAGTTGAATCATAATGAATAAAATTTTATTTATAAATATTAGAAATTATAATATATGTCTACATATATATTAAAATAATGAATCTAATCTATTATGTGAATTTAAAATTTATATGAATTTATTTTAATTGAAAAGATTTTATTAAATCAAATTATTGGGTTACTTTAATTAATTAGACTTTTAAGAAGGGTTAAATTTAAACAACTTCTAGAGAAAACTTTTCAAGTATTAATCTATAGTCTAATAGGCAATAGCTCCATAGCTCGTAGAAAATTTGTCCATATCTTTATCTATGCTAGAGTGATACTAGTGCTTCCTATGCTATCAAAAATCTTTAACAATATAGAAATATAATACGGATGTTTCCCAGATTTTGCATTCTACTCCTCCATATCTACTTCTCTTCAACCATAAGTATGTATACATACTCATTATCTTCCTGCACGAAATGCCAAAAAAATCATCTCTATAGAATTTATGCTCCCGAGTTATCCCTACAACATATACTTCTCTTAATAAAAGAGCAACATTGATTTCTCTTTCCAAGCAAAACTTTCAGTAGCAACAATTATCAAGATCTTAGTAAGTTCATTCTTCATTTCAGTTTATTTTGTTATAATTACCTCTAAATGTTCTATCTTTTCAAATAGTTTCGAAATAAAAGTTAGTAAAAATATCTACAGAATACACATTTATAGAAGCTAAATTTCTTCAAATATGTACATCCATAAAACTTTATTTTTCTCATGTATTTACGGAACTCCATAGGAATTATAATTATTATAATTTCCTGAACTTGTAATCAACGAACATTTGCAAATAGAAGAGTTTTTGATCGAGCTGAACTTATGAATAAAATAACATTTAGAAAATTTTATTACCTGAATTGAATAGATTGAATGGAAAGACTTAGACTGTGTGACTCTTGTTAAATCTCTTTGAAGATATTTTATTTGGCAGGTGGGTTTCAATTACTTTTGGTGGTGTTCATCCATTTCTATGAGAAAATGGCGAGAAATGCGTGTAAGGGGAAGAGAGGAGGGTGACGTGAGGTTGGGGAAAATGGGAAAAATCTGATTTGCATTTTTATGTTGAACTAGTTTGTGCACACGTTCAATGTAAAAATTAAAATTAATAAAAAATTGTAAATTAATTTTTATTTAAAAACTTATGTGAAAATCAAAATATAATATATTTCAATCATTTATAATTTTAATAAATTAAATGGTTATGATTTTCACTCCAAATTAAATTTCATTTAAAAAACTTTCATACTTTAATAGCGATGAAAATTATTTAAATTAAATTCAATTAATATTAGTCATTATTTGTGCATTGATGACAGCTTAGATTCTTACTTGTCTCTCGTACATATATAATTTTTTTAATATGACACAGCTATATATATATATATATATATGTAAAATCTATGGTCCATATTAAATATGCATCAAATTTATACATAGAGTGCATTGAAATTATAATGCATTGGTTAATGAATAAAAATGCATCATGAACTTATGCAATAAGATTATGCGTGTAATGCATCAAAATAATGTGCATCATGTATAAGTTTTAGTTCTTATATAAGAATTGGTTCTCACCAGATCTTACCCCTATATATATAGGGGTAGTCAAGAGATCAAATATAATTAGTTTCACACGTGTTAATTAATATATTAAACTTGAGATGTTTACTTTATCAAAATTGATGGTTAAAATTAATTAATTTTTAAATGTAATAATTATTATATATGTATAATTGATTTATTCCTTATTTGGTGAGATTTTATTATAGTATATTTAGTTGTAATAATTTTTGAAAAACATGATTTGTGTTTTAAAATTTGTTAAATAAAGAAATGTGTCTAAATAAGTGAGATAACTCAAAAAGAAAAATGTGTTTAAATAAGTGAGACGAAATTAATATATGTTAGTTTTGAATTTATCAATTATAAAAATTGATTATAATTATTAGTATTAAATATTAAAAACAATTTTATACCCTGGTCAAATAGGACAAATTTTTAGTATTAAATAGATTCAGTTTGTACATGTATATTATGAATTGTTCAATATTCAACTTATCACTACAAAAAATGCATTATATAACAACGGAATAGTAACGGAAAAATTTTCCGTTTCTAAATTTTAACGGATCGACAATGAAATTATTACGGAATTTTTGTAAAATTTTAGTAACGGAATTAATGACGGAATTATCCGTTATTAAAAATTTAGTAACAGAATTTTCCGTTACAGTTCCGTTACTAAAATAGAAGAAACCATTTTAGAAATGAAAATTCCGTTACAATTCCGTTGTTATATATAGTAACGGAATGCATTTCGTTGTTAAATTTTCTAGCAACCATCGATATTACTACGGATAAATCCATTACAAATCCGTTACTAAAACGTTTAGTAACGGAAAAATTCCGTTGCTAAAATAATTTTTTTTTGTAGTGTATCTTGTTGCTTTATTGGCTCATAGTATAAGATTTGTAATGAAATGTATTGAGTTTGAATCCTAATAAAGTTGGTTTTTTAATTTAGTAGTTATAATATTATCTTTGTCATTAAAATTGAATTTAATTACAAAATCACCACTCAAATTAATTTATATAGATTCATTTATTGGAGTTCAAATTAGTGGGCCAATAAATAAATATAGCAAAGGGCTTTTTGTTTAATTTGTTAAGTGGGCCTCACAAATTGTATATTAGATTTAAAATAAGTTTAACTTATTATTTTTTAGTTTTGGGCTTTACTTTCTTAAGGTGTGTTTTATTTAATTAAATTTATAAGTCTTGAAAAGAACAATATAATCGTGAGCTTCATTCTTTTATTTATTTGATGGCTTAAAGCCTTTCTTATATAAAAAGAAGGGACCTTTTCTAAATTTTTAAAATTAACGATTTTTCGCAATATATTTATAATATATAATTTAAAAAGTTTACTAATTACTGCTTAAAGTATGATTATAAATAATAAATTTTGAATAAATATTTCAAAGGTCCAATTAAAATAATTTAAGTTATATTTTAGGCCTTATAAATTATTGTGATAAATATGTGATTAAGTGCGGCGCGACTAAGACTTTGACGAGATTTTAACTGCTCGATTATATATTCAAGTTCAAGGCTTAAGGTGTGGTGATTTATTTAAGTTATGGCGTTGATTATCGTTGTCCATTTTAATATTATGTGTTGGTCGTAAGTGTTAATATGAAACAATGTTGGTGAGTAGCAAGGTCGTTATTCAAAGTTGCCTCAAGTTGCTCTCACTCAATGTTATGCGCAAATTATGTTATGTCGCCAGGGGCCCGCCAAATGGGTCCAGGACGTCACAGTCCTTGGTATGCCACAGTGCGAAATCAAGTATATATTATGATATCATGCGCAATCAAGTTATGTCGCCAGGGGCCCGCCAAATGGGTCCAGGACGTCACAGTCCTTGTATGCCACAGTGCGAAATCAAGTCTATGTTATATGACCATATGTGTTTACCATTTTATTAACGTGGACAACTTTTGCATAATATCACACACTGAGTATACTTTTTTATACTCATTCCCCACATTAACATTTTAGGTACTTGAGTTCGGAGGCGCGTGGAAAGTTGAATGACGTAACTTGATATTTAAGAAACTTTTATGTTCTTACTCTATAAAAAAGATTCTTATATGAAATTAAAATGAGAAAATACATTAACCATATATTTGGATTAATCTATTAACTTGATGTTAGATTAAATATGGTAAATTAATTAGCATGAAACCTAATAAATCAATTATATTCTTTTTCTTGCATGTTATATTTGGTGTATAATAAATATTTAGTTGTAACCATCGTGCTCTACTAAAAATGTGAAACAATATTACTTTTTTTTAACTTGAATTTGTATGGACCGTTACACGAGAAGTATATAATTGTGTATCTTAAATAATTATAATCAAAATTATTTATATTACTTTTAACTCTTTTCGTGCATCGCACGGGTACACAAACTAGTTATGTTGGGAACCCTACAATGTTATAATGGTTTTGATAATGTTATTCGAAACAACACTTGTTAAAAAATATGAAATCTTAAATCATGGAATTGATGTTATCTATTAAGGAACAACTTGTTTATAAAAGAAGCAGATTGTGATAAAATTCCTATCTGTATTATTTTTCTCTAGCTGTCCTGGACTCATCAATTCAATCTACAAGGCTTAAAACTCATTGTAATGATGGCATGTTAAACTTTGAACAGATCGAAGAATGGGAATCAGTTCATAAGTTTAACAGCTCGCTGTCTTGTTGCCTTAAGTGATTTGATTTCTTCTCTATTAGTTTTTACATGATCAAAATTGTAAAAGGAAGTTTGTATTTACAAACTTACTTATAGTGATCATCTTTTATCTAGCTGTATAGGGAAGTCATGGAGAACAGCGAGCTGCTGGTTAACAGATCGGTTAGAACAACGAGACAAAGTTTTTGTCTAACAAAGAACAGCGAGATACAAAGTGGATACAAGGACAGCGAGACAAAATGAATAGCTAGAGACCAATCAAGAAAGCAAGAGACCATGGAACAGCTAGAGACTGGAACTGTGAGACACATGAACAACAGATCGTTATCTTAAAACACGATCTGTTCACTCAAACTTCTCCAAAGCTCAAGATCAAGAATATGATACTTGGAAATCAAACCAGCAAACTGGGGACAGCTCGATAATATTGTAGGAAACAATATGCATCTGTGTTGAGACAGCGAGCTGTCATAAGTCACACCACTACTACGGTGGACTGCCGACATACCTAAATTTGTCACAAGTCAACCACTCCATGTATTGTCACATCAACGACATACTCTTAAGGAATGAAGTACAAGAAAATCAAAGACTACTGTTCGAAGGATCATTCCCAGTATGGCAATACATTGGGAAATCTCATGAAAGGTGGTAACAACTCTCATTTGGCCGCGCGTGCATCAACAACTCTGACATGCATTTAATGCCGCCATTAATGCGTTGAAAATAGAGGCCATCGTCTCCAATGGATAGTTTCTTCATTGAGGCTATAAATACCACCTTCACCTCCAGGAATGATAACGAGAATTCAAGCGAAAAAACTGCCATTACTCTGCTCAAATTACTTCAAGCTATCAACGTTCAAAGCACTCCTTCAAAATCAAGAATTCTCTTGAGTGTTTACAGTTCTTGAAGTTATTATTTTCTGGAAATTTGTTTTTATCAAAACCCCAAGTTAGGATCTAGTTTTGATCCGAAAGTTGTAAGATTTAGATTGTAGTTCCTCAATCTAAGAAGTGTAATCACAAGTATTTATCTAGTTTTGATAAAGCTTGTGGCTCGTACTCAACGAGTAAAAAGAAAGGAGACTTTAGTTGATTTCGATCTAGTTTTGATCGAGTCGGGGACGTAGGGAAGTTTATCCCGAACCACGTTAACTCTTGCGTTCTTTACTTTCTGTTTTACTTCTCTATCATCTTCTTCATACTCTTTCATATAAATCTGGGTTGTTAACTACTTCAAGAAAGAAAACGTTTTTCATCTTAAAAAGAGCATTAACCACCATATTCCGCACACAACTTTAATCAAGTTCAAATCTGTGTTTGTCACTCTTGATTATTGTTATTCACACATAAGGTGTTATTTGAGTGAGACTTAATCTTCCTAATAAGAAGATTTATCTTACTACTTCAAGCTATCTTAAGTTATTAAGTGTGCTAAAGCCTTATACTTAAGTATTGAACAAGAAAACCTAAAAAGTTTTGAATTGGTGTATTCCCCCCCCCCATACACCAATCTAGCTCTTTCGGGACCAACAAGTGGTATCAGAGCAGTGGTTCATTTTGACCATTGTTTCTAAATTCACAAGAGATTATCTCTGTGTGGTCATCTTGAATAGATCTTGAAAACGTTTTCACAGCATATTGCACTTGCATTTAACTAATCACTTACTCTAAGTCATGGAAGGTCAAATGGCTAGGGCTTGTGAGGATTTCTCTATAGCTGGATATGAAGATTGGAGCTTCAGACTGGAGATGTGTCTTAGAGCTCATCACATCAAGATGTGGTCCGTCATCACAAATGGACCAATCAAAATCATGAACAAACACTCCGCTGAGATTAAAGATGGAAAGGGACCCACACCCACCGTTGAGTTAGTCGAAAAAGAAAAAGACATGGACGAATACACCACGGAGGAAAAGAAAGAAGCAAGTCTAGACGACTATGCTAAAGGATTGATTTCCAGCACAGTCAAAGGAATCTACCTAGCTAAGATCCGACGTCTCAAAACAGCAAAAGAAATGTGGGATGTACTGCGAGAGATAAGCATGGGATCTGATGTGATCCAAGAAAACAAACTTTCGATAGCATGTAACAAGTACGAAGAATTCAAAATGAAGCAAGGAGAAACCATTGCTCAAATGAAGAACAGGTTCACTGAAATCCTGATAGAGATTGACGCTATTGACAAAGACAAATACACACAGCGTGAGAAGAATCTCAAAATCATCCGAGCTCTACCTGCTAGCTGGGAAATCTATTCCGCCATGCACCCCATGATGCCAGAATTCAACTCTCTTACTATTGATGCATTATTTGATTTACTAACAGGCAATGAGTACGAAATTAATCGTATTCATGGTCACTCTAACTCTTCTCTTAGCAAATCAACTGTTGCAGGAACAAAAGAAAAGGAAACTGCCTTCAAAGCAAAGTTAAAAGAAAAGGTGGTGGAAAGAAAGAATGCACCTGTTGTGGTGGTAAAAGAATCATCAAGTTCTGATGATGAAAACTACCCCACCAAGAATTACTTTGAAGAGTACTCACTCATGGCTCAACGATTCCAGAAGATGGAGCTTAGGGCAAACAGATACAAACGTCTCTACAAGGACAACAATAGAAACCTCAAAGGAAGAGATCGATCGGGAGATCGACCCGAAAGGAAAAGTGAAGTAAAACCTAACTCTTCTTATATTAAAGCTGACCTGTCCGAATTTTCTTGTTTTAAGTGTGGCAAGAAAGGTCACTTTAAAACAGATTGCCCAGATATCTCTAAAGCCGAGAGAGAGGAACTAAGAAACAAAAGAGATAGAAAGCTTCGAGAACAAAGGAAAGCTATGCTCGCTGAAGAACAAGCTACCTCAAATACATTAACCGACAGCTCATCCGAAAATGATGAAGCCTTCATCGCATAAGAGAATGAAGAATGGGATGAGTGTCTAATGGGACATGACAACGGACTCGACAACAATGAGGTAGAAAATAATTGTTCTTCTCCTATTTCTAACTCACCTTTATATGATTCGGGTGACGAAGAAGAGACAGATGAAGAAGGTGAAGACGATCTGTCCATCGAAGATTTTAACAAACTCATGGAAGATCATGCAAGATTGAACAAAATGTTCAAACATGCTATAAAAGAAAATGGAAGAATGGCAAATACCATTCAAGAAATGAAGAAAGTAAGTGCTTCATTCAATGAAAGAGAAAAAGCTATGCTGCTACAAATCAAGAACAAAAGTGAAGAAGTCTATGCTCTCACTGCCAAAATCTCTGACTTAATTGGAAGAGAAACTTCAGCCAACTATAAGGTGGATAATTTGAATGTGATGTTCAACTATTACATTCACAAAAAGTCAGACAGAGTCCATCTTATCAACGACATGCAAAAGAGATCATCAGATCGTGGAGGTATTGGATTTAATGGAATTGACAAAGGACCTTCATCTGGGAATTTCGTAAAAGAGCAAGGCAAAGGGAAGGTGGTAAATCTCAAAACTCAGAATGAAAGGCAACCACAAGCTATTCTAATACGACAACAACCGAAGCAGAAACCACCTTGTCAACAACAAAGGAACTCAACCCCAGCAGCTAGAACACAACAAGCGAAACCACCTGCTCAATATAATGCTCAACCCAAAGGTCATCAACAGCGAGATAACCCTATCAAAGAAAAGCGTACAACTGATCAACAAAGAAGAGCATCTCCTCCCAGGCCTCAAACTGCTCAAACCTTGAAACATACATACAAAAAGCCAATTGTATACATCGATTTCAGCGGGAGACAAATTCAGGTTTCTAACAATGTCTCGATCATAAGACAGATTTGGGTTCCAAAGGGATCGTTATCCACTAACAACGCACCCTCAATCAGTAGGGTAGCTGAATGATTTATAATTGCAGGTTATGAAATCGAGGAGAAGAAAAGATGCAGCTCGGGGCGCGGTATGGATATTAGACAGCGGATGTTCAAAGCATATGACAGGCGATAAAGAGCTGTTGACCAACTACAAAGAAAGCTATGGACCGATTGTAACTTTTGGAGGTGACTCAAAAGGCTATACAAGAGGTTATGGTGATCTACATGTTGGTAACACAATTATTCAGAATGTGTCTTATGTAGAAGGCTTAAATCATAATCTATTCTCTATTAGTCAATTTTGTGCTAATAATAAAAGAGTAGAATTCACCGCTAATAAATGTCTAGTGAAGAACTTGGAAGGAGAAGAAATTCTTCTTACCGGAATATTGCAGGACAGGTTGTACATTGTAAAATGGAATGAGCAGGTTGAAATCTGCCTAGTAACTGCATCAAGTTCTTCAACCAGCTGGCTATGGCACAAACGCTTAAGCCACCTCAACTTCAAATCAATCAACAAGCTGGTCAAAGATAATTTGGTCGAAGGACTACCACATCAAAAATATGACAAAGATCATGTTTGTGAAGCTTGTCAAGCGGGAAAACAAACAAGAGCATCTTTCCCAACTAAAGCAGCTCACTCCACTACCAGAATATTGGAACTTCTACATTTAGACCTTTTTGGACCTGTATCTCCATTAAGTGTTAATGGTAGAAAGTATACATTAGTTATAATTGATGATTTCTCTAGATTTACTTGGGTTATTTTTATGTATAAGAAAAAGGAAACCCTTGAAAAACTACCTGATCTCCTCAACAGATTATCAAATCAAAAAGAGAAATCAATCATCACAATTCGATCTGATCGTGGGACTGAGTTCATCAACCAAATGATCGAAGCTTATTGCTCAAAGATGGGGATACAACATCAAACTTCAGCAGCTCGTACGCCACAACAAAATGGAATTGTAGAAAGGCGCAACAGATCGTTAAAAGAAGCAGCTAGAACCATGTTGAATGAAATCAATCTCCCAAAGAAGTTCTGGGCAGAAGCAGTCAACACCGCCTGCTATACTCAAAATCGATCTGTTGTGACAAAACGTCATGGGAAAACTCCATACGAACTATTGAACAATAGGAAGCCTCGAATCTCTTATTTTAAATCATTTGGTTGTAAATGTTACATTCACAACAACGGGAAAACTCAATTAAAAACATTTGACAGCAAAAGTGATCAAGGAATATTTTTAGGATATTCTGAGAATCAGTAAAGCTTATAGGGTTTTTAATAAAAGAACCCTTGTTGTGGAAGTAACACCACATGTTGTTTTTGATAAAACCAATTTTGAAGTCTCAGGAACAGATAGCGCTTCTTCAAAGGATGATAACTCTCGCTCAACCTTGAGAAATTCCACAGATTGTCCAATCGATGATATTCTACTATGGAGTCCACAAAAAGATGAAGATGAAGAAACCTATAATCAACCTGCTGGAGAAATGCCTCAGAAAGGGAGAACAGATGGACAAATCAAACATCTAGAGGGAACAAATGAAGGGGGAACTTCACTAGAACATTCACAACCAACTGTTGATGAACAAAACACTCAATCTCATTCCTCATCTTCTCAACAGCCATCTGTTCAACAATTGGTAAATGAAGTATCAAGCATTGATTTAAACACTAACGATCCATTTGATGTGACTACCACAGATCATCCCGAATTCGAGAATCCTCCCGAAGAGATAGAGATCAAAATTTCTGAAGAAGAAATAAAAAGGCGAAGAAAATGGGTAGACAGCCATCCATCTGATCTCATTGTTGGGAACCCAACAGATGGAGTTAAAACTAGACGCATGCATGGAGAAAGCGCATTACTAAGCTGCTATCTTGCCCACACTGAACCAAAGGACATCGAAGAAGCCTTGCAAAGTGCATATTGGATTAATGCCATGCAAGAAGAACTAAATGAGTTCAAAAGAAATGATGTGTGGTACTTAGTGGATCGACCTCATCATCAAGGTGTGATTGGAGTCAAATGGATATTCAAGAATAAAAGAGATGAAACAGGTGAAGTAGTACGAAACAAGGCAAGGCTAGTCGCAAAAGGTTATTGCCAACAAGAAGGGATAGACTTTGATGAAACATTTGCACCTATTGTAAGACTAGAAGCCATCAGATTGTTTCTTGCTTATGCAGCTTTCCAACGATTCAAAGTATTCCAAATGGATGTAAAAAGTGCATTTTTGAATGGGATTCTGGAAGAAGAAGTCTATTTGGAACAACCACCTGGGTTTGAAGTTGAAGATGAGAGCAAGGTGTACAGATTGGTTAAAGCAGTATATGGACTAAAACAAGCTCCTCGAGCTTGGTATGAAACACTGTCCACCTTCTTACTACAATCGGGATTCAAACGAGGATCAGTTGACAAGACATTATTCACCATCAAAGTTCAAGACTATATCCTTTTAGTTCAAATTTATGTTGATGATATTATTTTTGGATCCAAATCTGAATTCCTTTGTAACAAGTTTAGTAAGTTAATGCAGGACAAGTGCAAGATGTCAATGATGGGAGAAATGAACTTCTTCCTAGGCTTGCAAGTCAAGCAATCTGCTGATGGGATCCTTATTAATCAATCCAAATACATCAACGATCTCATCACAAAGTTTGGAGTTAAAGATCGCAAACCAGGAAAAATCCCAATGCAAACTAATGGGCAGATTGGCCCTGATGCACTCGGGAAAGCAATAGATGTAAAACTGTATCGTGGTATTATCGGCTCACTTTTATATCTAACTGCTAGTCGCCCTGATATTACTTTTGCAGTTGGTGCTTGTGCTAGGTATCAAGCAAGTCCAAGGGAATCCCACTTGGAAGCAGCCAAACGAATATTGCGTTATCTCAAAGGGACCATAGAAATAGGTTTATGGTATCCATGTGATGATAATTTTGTATTAACTGGCTATTCTGATTCTGATTATGCAGGTTGCAAGCTTGATAGAAAATCCACCTCTGGGACTTGTCAATTTCTTGGAAACAAGCTCATCTCGTGGTTTTCTAAAAAGCAAACTTCAGTTGCAACCTCTACAACAGAGGCAGAATACATGGCTGCAGGAAGTTGCACAGTACAAATCCTATGGCTCAAACAACAGCTCAAAGATTACGAAGTACAGATGGATGCAGTTACAATATTTTGTGACAGCTCGAGCGCCATAACAATAACACAAAATCCAGTACTTCATACTCGATGCAAACACGTGGATGTTCGTCATCATTTTATCTGTGACCACGTGGAAAGAAAGAACATCACAATAGAGAAAATACATACGGATGTGTAGCGAGCTGATATCCTAACAAAAGCATTAGCCGAGGACAGATTCAAAATGCTTTGTGGCAAGTTGGGACTAATCAACCTAATCGATAATGGTACAAGTGTAAACAACAGATAGTAAATGGTACAATACGATCTGTTGATACACTACTTTACATCAATCTGTTTATTAATCATTATCTTCTTTGATTGATAACTTCCTTTACAGCTAGAACATTTAACTTGACATCTAGTTGTTCAAGGAAAATCTAAGAGACAGGATGATTCAACTATCTGGTGCATAAATCAAGGGGGAATCCATAAAGAAAATTGATCAAAACAACCAACAGCTAGATGGGTTATGAATTAACAGCGAGCTGTTGAAAACCTTAATGTCTCGCTGTTCGTCTTAATCATTCGTTACCTACTCTCAACAGCGAGAGATTATGTAACATCACATAGACGTTACCAATAGCGAAAGATCATCAAAGAACAGATTGTTTCCATAACAAAAACGATCTGTCTGGCATTAATTAAGGGGGAACTTTACTCTCACTATTTATTTCTGACATTTATTTCTCCACTCTATTGATATTCTCTACTAATGATTAACATTAATTATCATTTATTTACACAATACCAAGAGTCGAATGTGTCAGAAGATTGAGAGAAAAAGGGAAGGATCATTAAATGCTGCAGGTTTCGATACGCGTGCGACTGCAGTGATGTGACGTGCTGCCGTCACAACCATTAGCGTGTGAAGTTGAAAAGCTAGAGTGGGCAGGAAAATCATAACTTCAGGGAGTAATCTCAACCGTAGATTTAATTCACCTTTTATCCTTTAATCCTGCGCGTTGATATGTCTATATATATATGGTAGTTTGACTGCTTCATCTCCTACACACTCATATATTCACTAAATCAAACCGCCATTATTAAAGCTTGAAAATTCAAAATCTCTCTGACGCTTTAACTCTCAAACCCTGTCCTAAAACACACTTCACAACATGACCAACTCTGAAGCTAGTTCATCTTCATCGCATGTGGCTTCACCCATTCCAGTTTCCAAAATGCTTCAATTGATTGAAGCTAGATTATCTCCTGAACCCAGAGCTGTTCTATGTCATCATGGATATTCTCTTCTTGATGACCTATTTGCAAAAATCGAAGCCTGCTCAGGTTACTTAAGATGTTTAGAAAAGCATGAACTAGGGTTTAATAAGTCTTTGATCATATGTAAATTTCTGGTAGATATAAATGTCTTGATATACATTGATTTTGTGATTTTGTCCACCAACTAACTGTATAATGTTCAATAAAACATTAAAATATGGACTTACTATGCATAATAAGGTATAATAGATAGTTTTGCAATTTTTCAGATCATGATTTCTGTGACTAAGAAGAAACACAATCAGAAACTCCTAATTCCAGCATGATTTGGATTAATCTACTTTAATTCTATGTTAATAATTTGTGATTCAACCTGTTCTATGTTGATATATTTCTGTTAATATTCTCGCTGTTAATGTGTATTGTAAAATAACAGCGAGCTGTTGAATTATTGATCGATCTGTTCGATTTATCAAGCTGCAAATTTCCACCTGTTTCCTATACTTAACCATTTTCTTATGATTCTTTTAGGATTTCACAAGATAATAACTAAGGAACCCCGATTCTATTTACCTCGCCAAGTGGCTCTATTTTATTGTTCCTGGATAGAGGATGACAACGATGAATACACCATTGAATTGCCAATTGGGAAGGACGCAACACAGCGAAAACAAGTGATCGACATGATCCTTAATACTTACGATTTAGTCGATGAAGGGTTGATGATTGAGGAAATTTCACATGAACAGATAGCAGAAGCAATACACATGATGGTGGCACACCCTATGGAGTGGGATGGGAAAGCCATCCCAAGGAGCTCGATACTGCCTACATATCGCATGCTTTTGGACTTTGTTCAAAAAGTTTTTCTGGGTCATCAAGGGACTTTTGATGCAGTGACTCCCATTAAACTCAAAGTACTAACAGCCGTACTGTTGAATCTCAACATCAACTGGGGCAGATCGCTGCTCAAGCTAATTGTCGATGAGGAAAAGCAGATTGATCTCAGACTCAATGCAGATGGAGCCTGCATTCATCTCCATGTCAAACGTCCACTTCGTCTGTCCTCCAAAATCAGCACTATTATTGATGGAGTGTACAACAAGGATAAATGGCACAAGGCCATAGAATTCGATCCAGAAATGATTGTTCCCAAATCAAGACATCAGGTGGAAATGTCTTTGGGAATAGCAGCTCAAATATTCGTGAAGGTGACTGATGACAAAATTTGAGAAGCCATGATTACGGTTGGGAAGTCGAATGATGAATGGGTAATACCAGTCAAGAAACCTAGGACAGTGGGAGAGGCAGCAGCAACACAGGCCGCTGCTGAACCTACAAAGAGGAAAGCAGCTGGGGGAGCACAGCCCGCTGTTGAGAAAAAGAAACAAAAAGTTTCTAAGGAATCTTCTCCCACTGTGGAGAAGAAGAAGGTTGAGAAGAAGGCACCGAAGAAAAGGGCCGTCAAAGAACAACCCAAACCAACGGCCCGCAAATTACTGGATGAATTGGAGGCTACCTCCAATGTTGCAGTACCAGTTATCAACATAGATGAAGCGGATGTAGCAGTAAATATTCATGAGAAGCCCGCTGATGATTACACTGAACGATTGGTTGGGGCTCACATGATTTTCGAAGGAATGCAGGAAGCAGCTACAGATTCTGTTCTCAAAAGTTTTCCTGGAATAGAGCTCACCCCCACCGCATTTGATATGGCCAAAAGGTTTCAAGTCTATCTCGACGTTCGAGATAGCAAATTTTACATTTTGGAGGCAATCTTACTGCTGTTCACAATCAGTGATCTCAAGGTCGAGGAGAACAAGTTGATATCTTATTTTGGATTTCTTGATATCCCCGATGCTCGTCAATTCTTTCGCACATATGTTTTGACAAAAATGAAGGAAGAAGCGGCTTATTTGAAGGTTGACCTTGCTCCTTTCTATTCCACGGAACAAGTGTTCTTCAATAATGCAGTGGATCTGTCATCCGGGGATTTTGATATCGCTTTCAACTTCCCTGTTCAATCTGTTGGGCAAAGTTCTCCTATCATGAAGCAATCCTCCACATCTCAGCCCCCTGTTGTTGAGATTGATGAGGAACAGATCAAGGAGAGGAAAACCGAGGAGAAGGTTGAGAAGGTTGTGCCTGAAGATGTACAGATAGAAGAAAGTAAACAGGATGATAAGATGGAAGACGCTGAGACTCACAAGGTCGATGAAGCTGTTATTGATGAGATCTACACACAGGCTACTGCTCCATCTGACTATCAGCATTGTTCTCTAGATGAACTGTTGATGCAACACATTTACCCAGTTTTGACCAAGGAGCAAATTAGTCAACTCATTCATATTCGCATAAATGATCGATCTGCTGCCATGGCCAATTTTGTCAAGACAGCTGCAGAAACAGCAATAAGAGTGGCTGAGGCAAACTTTGAACGTGCTCACACTTCTCTATCCACTGAACTACACAAAGTCTTGGATAGTGATATTGAAGTATTTGATGGATTCAAGAAGGAGACAGAGGTCAAACTCTCTAACTTCCAAGAAGAAGTTAACAAATTTGAAAATAAGATGATGGAGGCAGGCAAGAAAATGGTAGCCACAGTGAAGGAAGAGGTAGAGAAGCAGCTGGCGGATATGGAAAATACTACAGTTCCAGCTGTGATTGAAAAGAAACTTCCCACTGTGTTGGCTTCCTCACTACCCTCTGCCATAGCACCAATTTTGAAAAAGGAGATTGAAGAAGCCCATCTCGCATCAGGAGATGAAATGGTCAAAATATCAAAATCACCAACTGAGATGAAAGCCACCGACAGCGCCCTGTCCACTGATGTCAAAAAGCTTGCTGTCTCTTCATCCAAACAATTCCATGAGGTCAATGCCAACATTTCCACACTCTTACATTACAAGGAAGAGATGGATAAAAAGTTCAAGGATATGGCTGAGGAACTTGCCTCCCTTAAGCTCATCATTTCAAAAGATTTTGATGATGTCGAAAAGGGGGAAGGAAAGAAGGTAGTCCAGACTGCTGCTCCCTCTCAAGCCAAAAAGAAGCTCGCTGTCATCAAGAAAAAGAAGCTAGCTGCTAAACAGATTGCAGAGGCTAAACAATTGCAGAAAGAGAATGAAGAGAAGGAGAGGAGAATAGAGGAGGCAAAGAAGGCAGCAGCAAAAAGTAAAGGAAAGAATATCATAACTGAAGATGATGAAAATGAGGAGATGTTCTTGGATGGATGCACTGCGGAGCAGATTGCGAATCCAGAATTCAGAAATCTATGCAGAGTCGAGAAGCAAAGGCAAGGAGTGACTGGTGCCTTAGATGAAAAGAATGAATCTCCAGAAGAAGAAGAAGAAGAGCCAACTAATCCAGTATTCAAATTTTTTGAAAAATACCAACTCAAAGATGCTCAAAATCTTACTTGGCTACACGCAAAGAAAGCAGGAAGATGGAACCAATTGATTAAAGAATTTGTGGTACAATACTACTATCTGATGAATGAAGACACGCAAGGTGGAAATGTGGATGAATTATTCAGAGAATTCCTAAAGCAACACAAAAATCAAACTTTCGTGGAATATCTCTTCAGGCAGTCTGCAATGCAAAATCATCCTCTAACTGCTCCTAAAAGGACTATAATTCTATATCCAAGGATACAAGGAACAACGGAGGTTGATCACACAGCGATCTTAAATCATATTAATCACTCTGCAAAAGCCATGGGGTACCCAATTGACATCAACAACAAAGACTATAGACGGGTATTCAATGGTATCTATGCAAGTTTTGGAGTTCCCTCGGAGTTGAGGAGAAGAGAAATGGTGGAAGCAAGAAGAGCTCGAATGGCTGAACAATCAAGAAAGCAAACTGCTGATCAACGCCAAGCTCCAAATCAATGATGTTTACTTTTCCTTCATTTTGTAAATGAACAGCTCGCTGTCCATATTGAATATCTAATTGTAACAGCTAAACAGCCAGTGAATGAAAATGATAAACATCTTTTGATTCAAAAACAACCTGATGACAATATCTAGTTGTCCAGGCAATGTTTTATGTGTGTTATCTAATGCTTTAAATATTATTGCACTATCAACTAACTATTTTATCTTTTATGTTTAGAAATTGTAAAGTGTTGGTTTCGACATCATCAAAAAGGAGGAAATTATTGGGAACCCTACAATGTTATAATGGTTTTGATAATGTTATTTGAAACAACACTTGTTAAAAAATATGAAATCTTAAATCATGGAATTGA